>VWYH01011236.1:835398-1078572 GCA_013399365.1 Pampusana beccarii
TTCCACACAGTTCATAATACACTGTCTTCAAAAGTTTTGGCGATTCACACGCCTTAAAGCTCGCCGCTCATCAAGCGGCTGCTGAGCTGGGTGAGAGGGGGCTGGAGAAATTAATTTCGGAATTGGTTTCCTCACCGTAAATGCGCTGCCTGGGACATGTCACGTAAATCAGAGATTTCTTCGTGGTGGTGGCACCATGGGGGAAGAATGTCTGGGGTGAGAGAGGAGATTTGCATGTAAGGCGTTCAGGACAGATCAAGAGTAGAATCTTTGGGTACATTTTATATTTGAAGCCGGGGCAGAGTTTGGAGCATTGCTGATAACCATCTCAAGAGCGGGGAGCTCAGGTCTTCAGTACAATTTCCAGTGGTTTCAAATTCATATGAAGCTGCAGAATTTCCATTTTGAAACAGTGAAAAAAGCTTTAAATCGTTTTCAACTGTTGAAAAAGGAAGGGAAGGTGAGGTGCTTGCACCTGCTGTCTGATCATTTAGTGGCAGAAGAAGTATTTTCCTTATTTTACGTTTGAGTGATCAACAGTGGACAGCTCTTGAAAACAACGTGCGTTTGTGGTGCCCAGCCTATGATCTTGACTTCGGGTGTGTTATTTGGGTGCAAAATCTTTTTCAGTTTATTCACACATATTAAACAGATGAGGAGAACTGGGGATATATAGCAGTGTGATGCGTAATTATGTTGTTCTGTCTTGATATTTGCCACATTTTAATAAAAATTACATGCATGTTAGGAATTAAGTTGTTAAGGTATGTGTCCTTTGGTATAGACAGAGAAGCCTTCGGCTCTGCCAGCTGTTGAAATATGTGATGGTGAATCAATGATAGCACTGGCTCTATTCAGATAGAGAACCCCATCATTGATAGATGGGGTATGACTTTTAAGAAAAGAAAGAACTATTTGACTTGGAAAGTAGGCAGTGAAAACCATGTTGGTTTTCAAGCATATAGCTCCCATGATTTGCTAGGGCAGAAGTGTTTTAACAGCCTGTCTGCCCATGGCATAGACCATAAAAATGAGACCTAGTTTCACTTATAGAGAAACCCTAGTTATGTTAAACAAAAGGCGAATAATCACTTTGGATAATACATGTTAGATAGAAGTGCTGTGATGAGTGTGGTGTTTGGAGATTCCTGAATTGGTGTCTGTTCAGTGTAGGTTTGGGGATCCAAAGAACCTTCTTCCAGAGTAGCATAGAGGATGGGGGAAGGATGCTGAAGTACTTATGTACATTTGTATAATTCTGCCTTATTTTTCTACATGAAAATTTGCTTGGAAATGCAAGAGAAGTAAAGCAGAAAGTCAAAATGATTTTTCTGTAAAAACTAAAATGGTTCTTGAAGCCCTTCTTCCAGTGCAGTGGTGTCCCCCTTGGGTGTTTGACATAAAAGCTTTGATCCTTAGGGGTAGACAAGTAACTGTATATAAAAAGAGAGATATAAAAAGGAGATCTGAGTATCGTTGCTGACTAGGTGGCTGTTTGTTGAAAACTGAAGTTCAGAGAGACTTAAGAGATGACCGATGTGGTAATGTATCTCTGGATTGTTGGTAGGCAGTTGATAATTTATTAGCTGCAAGACCTTTGAATGAGGATCTCAACCACAAAAAAATATATTTATATTGGTCAATGGCTTATAGCAATAGCACAGTACCTTGGTCATCATGAGTCATTGGTTCTGGAGGAGTTTGGAACTGCTGCTCCTATGTTTTTTAATCAAGGTTTTCTAAACAACTGGAGTTCATAAACTTGTGTGCTGAATATCTGCATTGACATACCTTGGTAAAGCACTGCAATGTATTTGCTGTTGGATTTGTTAGCGTGTGAAAGGGCAGCTGTGATCCTGATGTCAATGCCTTCTCTCCAATAAAATAATTTTTTATCAATATGTTTTTTTTTCCTCTGATTGTATTCTCAGCTGGAAAATATTTCTTCTCTGCCTCTGTGTAAAACATGCCTGTAGGCAGAACTGGGAGACTGAGTCCTGTATCGTAAAAAGAAATTACAGAAATGGACTTTTTCACATAGTAGTAAATCAGGAAATTTTCCTTTGAATTTACCGTCTTTGCAAACAGAACTAAAAGGTGAACTTACGTCTGGAGATTGGAATGGTATTTCTGTGTGTTTGCTGTTTATTTGAGATGTGGGGTTTTCTGTTGCTTCTCTTGACTGGCGGCTGTTTAGTTAATGAACTTGGGTTTGTGTGGCTTTTTTCTTGGCATGGTTGTCTGAATAAACCTTTCTAAGGTGCAACAGTTTATTTGGCTATGTGGCACTAGCGAAGCCCTTTTTCTTAATGGACAATAGGTAGTACATTCTAGTGTTCAGAAAATCATTGTTTGTCTATTTTTCCTCTGTTCTTTTCTGGCAGTCTTGAGTAATTCAAAATGTTTTTGCAATTAAGTGCACTTAGTGCTGCTTCTTTCTATAAAATGCATATTTTAATCTTTCAAAGTTAACAAGAACTTAGGGGTTTTTTTGCAAGCTTTGTTTCACCTAATACATTGAACGTTTGTGGATTAGAGTGTTTCAGTGTTGAATTGAAAAAATGTAAGTTTCCTGATGTAAAAAAAAATAAAATGAAATTATGTGCTGCAACAGAACACTAAAACAAAGACGACGATGATTACCCAAGCCCCGCAGTATCCCAGCCTCATCCCTGGTCATTTGGAAAGCAGACTGCTGAGACTTTCCAGTTTTGTTCCTGGTTGTAATGAACATGTTTTTACCGGAGCGGTGACGTAATGCATGTCCCATTTTTGGCTTCCTAAATAGGACTCGTGCTCTTATGCCTGGTTTTTCTTTTCTCTGAATTGGAAGCCACATTCTCTTTCACAGTGCTTTTTGATCCTGGGATTTTTTTAGGAACTGCCCCCCTACAGAAATGATAAATATGGCTTATAAAATTGGAAGATAGACTGTTTAGTGTAGCCTAGGAATGCTTACTAGAAGCACCATCTGATTTACTTTGAAAAAGATGGTCTGTAATGTTGGTTTTGTATAAATTGACTTGTTCTTTTTTGCAAACTTAATTCACGGTAGGTTTTTTCTTGTAAGGGAATATTTAAAATTCTTAAGCAGAGAATTCAGAAACAAGGTCAAACTAGTTTTTGTTTCAAGCGTTTTCTTTTCGAGTAACCACAGCGTTTCCTCAAGTACCAGTGCCTTGTATATTCTTATCTAAAGAAATACAATCTGTTGCCTAACAATGAGCCTTTCTAAATATACTTCTCTGAAACTCTAAGATTATATGATACAGTAGATCTTATTTCTCTTCTGTGTGTTTCCCAGATGCTTTACTGTCTTGAGAAAGTGTATAGTATTTTCCTACTCCTGAGATACATTAGCAGGTCGTGGTTTGAAATAAATAGCAGAACAGGTAACACGAAGCAAGAAGAAGTAGGGAAATATTTCCAGGCGTTTTTTCAGTTAGAGAGCTCATATGTGGCACTTGTCAGAACTGCAGGTGGAAAATTTTAAGATGAAGTGTGTGTTTTAAATTATTTGCTTTATAAACACTTGTTGAAGCTTTTGGTTTACTGTAACCTTATTGCTCATCTAATTGTATTTTATGGTCAACTGGTTCCTCTGGTAACTTGTAGCTGAGAGAACTTGGGTAAGAAACCTTAGCTTAGAGGCAATTTTCAGCTTGACAGGACTTTCCTTTAGCGTTGACCCCTTAACCTGTCACTTAATTGATATGTACTTATCTCTCATTCTTTACATTTAGTGGCTGAGTAGTGATAGTATTGAGTGTTTGCTTCTGTACGACAGTGTTCAAATCCCAATTCTCTTTACGTATCTGGGTTAAATATCTTCTCGTTTATTCAGTGTTGAAAATCACGTATGTACCTCAGGTGCCTCATTTACTGCAGTGTAACATGTGCACTTCTTCCCGTAGGTTTTCTAAATCGCTTTCTAGAGCTGTGGCAGCAAAGGGTTCTGTGAACAGTTAAGCCCATGTCACGGAGGGATGGATAATCTCCAGTGAGAGGAGAAAAGGTAGAAACAGGCAGCTGGAGGCAAGAACCACTTAAACTTGTGCGCTGTGGCCATCACAGCTCATCAGGCTCTGAAATCATGTCAATAAAAGGTTCTGGCTCTTGTCGTCTTTATGTGAGCAATGGTTTTTCATTTTGTAGCCAATATAGAAAGACAAGACACTTGTAACTAAAAATAAGTTGTTTTAAACACTAGGAAATGTTTTGATGCCTCTCTTGCTATCCAAAACATTTCATTTATAAATTGGCATTGTGTGGGTATTGTCCCCACGAACAATGAATAAGAGCGCTGGCTTTTTCTCTGTTATTCAGGCCTCATCTCAAGTACTGAAGTTCATACTGACTCCAGCTTTTGCTTTTTCTTTAATCAGCATTGACATGTGCTAAGGCGACTTTCAGCAGATGACAGGCAGTCTGTGGGTCGGATTTCAGAAACCATTTGCCTGAAGCATTTGTGTAAAAACGTCTGAAGTAGAAATCGCATTTGTCAGGAGGGAAAATGAGTGAAGATGTGAAGGTTAAGGGAAGTAAAGGGTGTGCGGAAGATGGGTGAGAAACAACTGTGTGCTGAGGCATGAGAAACTTAAGAGACAAAGGGATATTGTTGTGAACAAGATTTAACACCCTCAGGAGTGACTGTAACTGGTAATGAGACCTGTGGAGCTTTCCCTGCTTGTTCGGTGGTTTCTTGCTGTTGACTGTGTTCTCTGTCAGCGTCACTGAAAATTTTAGGAAAATCAAATGCTTGGGATGTATCGTTCCTAGGAATTCATTTGTATTTGGCAGATGTACTGAAATAAGTTGAAGTTGTAACAGTACCTTCCAGAAGGAATGCTTTTCTTCAGATGTTTAAAAGCTCCTTCTCCTGTAGCCGCGAACTGTAAATCCCACAGAACCGGTTGCAAAACTGGAACTGAAATACAGATGTTGCAGCTTTTTGTCTGAATCCTCATGTAGAATGGAAACATTATGACAAAAGGAGTTAATCCTGGATGAGCCGTATACAATAGGAAAATCCTTTTCAAGGAAGTTTTTCCTTTTCTTGTGAACTTCTTAAG
This sequence comes from Pampusana beccarii, assembly GCA_013399365.1. NCBI lineage: Eukaryota > Metazoa > Chordata > Aves > Columbiformes > Columbidae > Pampusana > Pampusana beccarii. The sequence continues at coordinate 840,471 of VWYH01011236.1, forward strand.
CAATGCAACATGAAGATTGGCAGTATTTTGACTGTTGTTATGCAACATAAAGAATTCTTACAGTGCAACGATGTGAAGGATTATATGACATTTATTTGGAGTATATTTTGCTTGAATGTATTTTAAATTAAATGTTAGTATTTATACAAAGTGCTTAGTAAGAATCAGTTAATCGTTGTTACAATGAGACTAAAGACAGGGAAGAAATAGTACTTGAATAAAGTGCTTTAAGTGGTTAGGTGCCAGTTAACCTCCAAAAAAGGGTGATTTTCGTCAATTGAAAATTCTGGATGACACCAGGAGAGATAGTGTTTCCAGTGTAACTTGCAATAATGCTTTTTTGTATACATTTAAAAAAAAGAGCTGAGGTGATATACTTGGCTCCTAGATATGGCATCATTCTGATTAGTTTTGTCTTAAGTTACGAGTTTCCAAATTTGATGCTTACTTGAACTTGGAATTTTTGTTGGAAACCTTTGAAATCTCAGGCTTCTGTTAAATGAGAATGCCAAATGCAGTACTGTAATAAAATACCTTAATAAATGTCCCGATTTTAAAGAAGAATTTCCTGTTTCTAATACAGGAGAGTGGAGACTGAAATGCATGCGTTTTGTTAATTTGAAGACTGCTTAGGGCCTATCGTAATCCTTTCGTATTAAATTCTAAAGAGATCTGACTTCTAAAGTTCTTAAAAGTATTAAATCCTGAACAAGCTAACTTGTTTTTAGAAATAAAACAGTTCTACTTGAGCGCATTTCTATTGCTTCATCATTTAAAACTGGGAGAAAGATTAATGGCAGAGATCTGTCTTGAGGTTATTCTTACACATTTGAGCTAAAATAACGAAACTGTAGCTTGGAACAGATATATTTTTTTTAAATAAAGCAATATACTGCTTTGTGCAAAATGTTTTGGGAAGAGAAACTAATGTCTTTATGTACTTTCAATTCAATGTAAATTTGTAGGCAGGTGCATGTTACAATTGTCTGTTTTTCTTTTTAGGACTCATGTAATCGAAGGAGTTTCTTTGTGTGTGTCTTTTCAGAACACAACAGGAATTCAAAATGAATCAGGTGAGTATAAATGTAAGACTATCAAAATACTCAGATGTTAGAACAGTTAATTATTAGTAAGAAAAGTAAATAATCCACTAAAAAAGAAACATTATTTAAAATCTTCAGTGTCATTAAATTTCATAATCTTCCTTTCCACAACGTGTATGCTTGTGAGATTTATTTTATTGCATGGATTAGGTTTTGTGTGTGTGATTAGCAGTAAGTTAGTTATTACTGCTGGCACCTCTTATAAGAACATCACTCCAGAAAAATCTGTGTCATCACGAGGCTTTTGGTATTAATTCAGCTCCCTATAAAAGTGGCCTGAAAATGGAAAGCTTCCATTTACCTTTTTTTTTTTAACCACTTGACCCTTTCAAATGTGCAGTGAACAATTTGTCACAGGAATTGATTGATCGGGAAGTTTCACACTTTTCTAGAATCTGAAGCGTTTCCTGTAGAACCAAGTGAAAAGACTGGGAAACACATTTCTACTGTGATGCTGGACTCTGCTGTATGGATGCAAGAATATTCTGACTGGAGGGCGTTGTTTTAATCAATGCCAAGTGTACATGATTTTATTTTGCATTTGTCTGTCCAAGTAGGAATTACGTTTATCATGCACAGTTGTATTACTTAAAGATAATTATAGACAAAGTAGGTGTTGCCTTAATTTTTTCTCATAAGTACTTCTCTCTTTGGATGATCTTACAAAGTCCCTTTGGCGTGGGAATGTGAACGTAGGATATTACACTGAAGGAATGCAGTTTTTAATTTGCTAAAAACATTGGCTATGAGCAGAAGCTTTCTTAGCCAGAAACTGCCATGGTCCACAGTCATGTAAAATGTTTTGTATACTTATTTTTAATTGATGCCTGTGTACAATGAGTGCTTTTATTGCCCTGTATGCCTTTATTTCAGCAGCAGCGTTGAATACAATTAGCACTTTGCTGAAGTAGGTTCTCACTGAAGTTATAGAAGTGTATCTATAATGTAAGCAATTACAGTGTGAAATGGGTTAGTGGGATGTTTCCTATTGTTTTTTTCCTCTGTTTTAAAGTAAAAAATTTTCAATATAAAGAAAAAATTAAAAAGTAAAAAGCAAAATAAATCTCTATCAGACCCTTGAAATACGTATTGTAAAAAAAGACATATTTGTATTGTATCTATACACAAGTATAAATTATCCTATGTATATATAATACAAATACCATTTGCATTAGCGTGCTTTGAAGAGCTAGCAGTCTGCTTTGGAGTAGCCAGGTTAACTATTGCTTCACAATTTATTTCTATTGTGTCTTAATTTTTTTTTTACTTGCGAGGTTTGTTTTGAATGCAGTCAGTGGCGTGAACAGCCTGTTGCTCTGTCTGCTTGGGTAATAATCCTGCTTTATTAGTTGTTCTGAGAAGCTTTGGATTCTGCTAAAATTCTGAAAGCTGTAGATCCTGATTTTTTAGTTGTTACTATTGGCTGTTTTCTTCCCATTTTTGTGTCCATGTCCCCTCATGTCCTGTCATCATGGCCCGTCCATCTCTCCCAGTCTGTTTCTAGAATAAAATCTCTGTGCCGTATGAAAACAAAGTCTTCATTTTTCTTATTGTGACTGCTTAATATTGCTTATGCAGTGCTGTGATGTATGTCATCTTACAATTAAATAATGAGATGATGCTGCCCCTGGGAATAGTTACAGTAGCTTAGAGTCCTTCTTGGTGTTTCTGGCTTTCACATTTAGTTTCCCAAGTGTACAGAGCTCGTATGGCTTTTTATTATTCAATTACTATTCATATTAAGCGTGTATTTAGCATCAACCCTCTGGTGTTTTTTCTTGCAGTGCCCTTGTCATTTCATTCACTGTTGACAAGTTGTAGTGCCAGGTCTGTATAAGCAATGTTTTTCCTGATGCCAAACATCTTTCAAGTGTTCTGTTCTTGTATTTCTTTCATGCTCCTTATCTCTGCTTTTGGTGTGACTTCATTGACCCTGAAACTAATCGGGCTGTTGTTAATTTGGTTTATATGAAAAGACTGCTGGTTTTGTTGTTTATCCCATAGCAATCTTGAAGTAGTGAAGGAAATCCTTTTCATGAATACTTGGATATGGGCTTCTTGTAGTAAGGAGGGGAAGGATTAAAAAAAACCCACAGCTGTTGTAGGAATTAATACTTTGGGGTTTCTTGGGAGACCGCTGTCTCAGGATAGACAGTATGCATTCTCTATCTGTTTTAAAGAGATCTTCCTTTAATATGTAAACTACTCCATCAGAATATGCTGTTTAATTTATTTTAAAAAGCACAAGCAGACATGGGGTTTTGATTGATTGCACCCACTGCATCTCAGACTGCCTTAAGATAGAGTAGGAAGACCTGGAAAACTGCATGGGCAGTTATTTAAAAAACGGTGAAGGCATACATTAATAAATTACACCTGCACTTGTACTAGAACTCCTTCCCTCCATTCCCTCTGAATTTTTCAATGATGATTTCAAATATTTCTGATACATCTTCCATTTTCAAGCACATGCAGTGAAGTGGTTGCAAAGAGGGGAAGCCAGAAAAGGTTCTTGGACAAGCAAAGACTTTTCTGCTTCTGACTCGCCTTTCTCTGCCCTTCAATGGCATCCTTTCATTTATCTTTTAATTTATTTTAATCCTGTTTCCACCAAAAGATGTCACTAACCGAACGTTTGTCATTCATTACGCCATTCAGGATGATCTTTTCCCATTTTGCTCTAATCTCTATCATCTGTAAACATCTCGTTGCAGGAACTGTTTCTACTCCACTTAAATACTGTTTCTAACATTATGGCCTGATTTGTGTTGGTCCATAGGTACAACTATATTGAAAGTGGTGTGAAAAATTGTGTAATCAATGTGCGGAAAGGGACTGTCTTATTGATTGGACTCTGAATTTGAACCAAATAGTTCAGGCACCCCTTCAGCCCTCAAATGAGTTGTGGGTTTGTTTTTTTTAGTTGTTCTTAAGTTGCTTCACCCCGGCCAATTTGAACACTAGCACCGTAATATTTCTGAGGAGCTTCAGAGTAAGAAGCTTAAAAGTGAAATAAGCTTCAAGTGCTTTTGTATTCAAAATTGCAGTCTCGGAGTGAGTGAAAAATACCATATTAGGACTTCAGTTAAATGTGCAAGTTTACTGTAGGACACTCACCGTGTACTATCCTTAGCAAGAGGTGAATGTTTTAAACAGAAAAGTCCATTTAAATGTGATTAAGTGTTGGTGGAAAAGTGATTGAAATGTAATATTTCTTCATTTGGTAGACAGACATTCCTTGGGGACAAGTTGTGATGTGGAAAATGTTTTAAGTAGCCACATTTAAATTGCAAATAAAATGGGATTGCACTGATTTGACTGAACTAAGTTGTTGTTTATTTTACTGTATAATATTTGGTTACTTCTTACCATTCGTTTGAGGTGTGAAATGTATTGTTATGTACTAGGCCATATCCAATTTTCTGGTATTTGTGAAATCCATTAATACGACAGGTGTTGAATGAGTCTGAGTGCTGTGTTCTCTGAATGTAGCTGCTAATCCTTGATTTATGGAGTTAGATGCAAACCCAAGGTCTGGTTGTATATTCATGCAAATAAACTTCTTAAATGATAGAACAGTTTGGAGATATTTATGGCTAAAAGCAGCTGTGACTATTAAGGAATATGCCAGATGCATTGAGGGTATGACACAGTGTTGTACTGTCTGGTTGTTAAAGTTTTGGTAGGTTAAAATTTACTTGCAGGCTTGAGATTAACTGCTCATTTAGTTGTGGTTGTAAAAAAACAAACCCAAACCAAAGAAACCCCAAACAAAAAACCCGAATCAAACAAACACCCCCAAACAAACCGAAACCCAACCAAAAACGCACCTTGCTTTTGTTAATTTAAATTTGGAGTGCACCGTTCTGATGGGTGTCTCGTTCTCTCTCTCTAGTCCTCCTCATCTGTGCCTGTATAGAATTTGTTAGAAACCACTGTGCAAAATGGGCTGGTTTCTCCCCTAATGGAATCATGGGGTAACGTGCTGGGAAGATATTTAGGTTTTTGTTTGNAAGCAAAGACTTTTCTGCTTCTGACTCGCCTTTCTCTGCCCTTCAATGGCATCCTTTCATTTATCTTTTAATTTATTTTAATCCTGTTTCCACCAAAAGATGTCACTAACCGAACGTTTGTCATTCATTACGCCATTCAGGATGATCTTTTCCCATTTCGCTCTAATCTCTATCATCTGTAAACATCTCATTGCAGGAACTGTTTCTACTCCACTTAAATACTGTTTCTAACATTATGGCCTGATTTGTGTTGGTCCATAGGTACAACTATATTGAAAGTGGTGTGAAAAATTGTGTAATCAATGTGCGGAAAGGGACTGTCTTATTGATTGGACTCTGAATTTGAACCAAATAGTTCAGGCACCCCTTCAGCCCTCAAATGAGTTGTGGGTTTGTTTTTTTTAGTTGTTCTTAAGTTGCTTCACCCCGGCCAATTTGAACACTAGCACCGTAATATTTCTGAGGAGCTTCAGAGTAAGAAGCTTAAAAGTGAAATAAGCTTCAAGTGCTTTTGTATTCAAAATTGCAGTCTCGGAGTGAGTGAAAAATACCATATTAGGACTTCAGTTAAATGTGCAAGTTTACTGTAGGACACTCACCGTGTACTATCCTTAGCAAGAGGTGAATGTTTTAAACAGAAAAGTCCATTTAAATGTGATTAAGTGTTGGTGGAAAAGTGATTGAAATGTAATATTTCTTCATTTGGTAGACAGACATTCCTTGGGGACAAGTTGTGATGTGGAAAATGTTTTAAGTAGCCACATTTAAATTGCAAATAAAATGGGATTGCACTGATTTGACTGAACTAAGTTGCTGTTTATTTTACTGTATAATATTTGGTTACTTATTACCATTCGTTTGAGGTGTGAAATGTATTGTTATGTACTAGGCCATATCCAATTTTCTGGTATTTGTGAAATCCATTAATACAACAGGTGTTGAATGAGTCTGAGTGCTGTGTTCTCTGAATGTAGCTGCTAATCCTTGATTTATGGAGTTAGATGCAAACCCAAGGTCTGGTTGTATATTCATGCAAATAAACTTCTTAAATGATAGAACAGTTTGGAGATATTTATGGCTAAAAGCAGCTGTGACTATTAAGGAATATGCCAGATGCATTGAGGGTATGACACAGTGTTGTACTGTCTGGTTGTTAAAGTTTTGGTAGGTTAAAATTTACTTGCAGGCTTGAGATTAACTGCTCATTTAGTTGTGGTTGTAAAAAACCAAACCCAAACCAAAGAAACCCCAAACAAAAAACCCGAATCAAACAAACACCCCCAAACAAACCGAAACCCAACCAAAAACGCACCTTGCTTTTGTTAATTTAAATTTGGAGTGCACCGTTCTGATGGGTGTCTCGTTCTCTCTCTCTAGTCCTCCTCATCTGTGCCTGTATAGAATTTGTTAGAAACCACTGTGCAAAATGGGCTGGTTTCTCCCCTAATGGAATCATGGGGTAACGTGCTGGGAAGATATTTAGGTTTTTGTTTGATATTCTGAGGAGAGCGTGTTTCTTTTGTTTTTGAGACATGGCTTCTGGCGTATCAGTTCAAGGCTAACAGATGTCTGAAAGTCAGACTGCTTTCAGCACTATTTCTCCTTTTGGATTGTTGGAAAAGCAAAATAAAACTTTGCTCTGCTTTGAATAGACTTCAGCTATTCTAACTAAAGAATAAAGATTTTTTTTTTTTCTTCCCTGCTGTCTTCACTCTCTTGGATGGGAAGAGATTTCTGGCATTCTTTTCCTTCCATGGTTTCCAATTTGGGGTCTTTCTGCCCTACAAATAGCTCTCTAGGATGTGTCTGTGCAGCTGTTAGGGCTTACCAAGGCAGCAACAGCATGACCTTGCTCTGACTCCAGTTTGATCATTTTTCTCGTTGTTGCTGTTAAAGCTGGAAGAAGACACGTTCCTGTAACTTAACTTCGCAAGTCACATTCAGAAAGGTGGAGAATGGTTGCCATACGCAGCACCTTCATAAAGAGGGCATATTAAGTAGAAAAAGTTGAGAAACTTTATCTGTTTGTCTTTAGACATAAAAACCTTAAATTTGATTGTATATAGAGATGCATTTAAAAATACACTTCCAGTGGACTTTTAGCATAACATATTTCATAAGTGCTCAATCGAAGATGTTCGGAGTATTGCTCAGAAACTATGAAAACTATTATCGTATCTCTGCTTTATGGTTTTATGTAAAACCAAGAATCATTTCCAGAAAGTTGGGGTTACCTTGAACAACTGTAGTGTTGCCCAAGTTGTTGTTCTCTCAGTTTAATGCCTCCTAAAGCTCGTTCACAGCTTTAGTAGAACATCCTTCATGTTGAAGTAGTTGCTGCCATCACCACCAGGATTTGTTTCTGACCAGAATGGCCAAATTTCTCTGTCACAGGACAGGTGCGTTTTTAGGGCTGTTGCACGTGGTTCAACATAAGCCTGGTTCTCACCGAGCACAATTCTCTCCTAATGTGGGCAGATTTTAATGGGAAACTCTGCATGCTTGGAACTTTGAAATTCTGGTCTGTTTTATCAGGAATAGTGTGGTGTTGGTTATAACTGGGTAATAAAGAGCCGATTGTTTCATTGCAAGTGTGAGTAGTGTTCACTGTTGTTATACAAGTAGTAGTAGTAGGAATAATGTTATAAGCAGCCTGTTGAACCTTGTAGGCTCCTTAAAATGGAACTAGTCACTAGACTTTCATAAATAATTTATCATCTTTCTATTGCCTTTCAAACTTTAATATAAAAATACCTTAAAACCTTTTGCATTAAGTATAGTATACTGGGCAAGGATTCTGAGCTGTTGATTTAACGTTTAGGATATGGAATAATAACTTCCATTCCTCAGTTCAATAGGTAAACAACATTTTTATGAACTGCATGAACCATTCAGAACTTGGAATATGGGTTTTTTCCCTAAGTTTCTGTTTAGTCTTTCTCTCAAGTGATATATTTTCGTGTAAGGCAACACCAGCAACCATTTGAGCTTGATTTTTTGGGGACTGATTAGTTTGAGTGTACCTGGGAGTCATCATTGGAAAAGGAGAAATAAAGCATTGCTAATGTGTGTGAGATGATCCTCAGTGTGATCGGTAGCTGGTGTGCTGTGTTTCCAAAGTCATCACTTGGGTGTTTCTAGGCAAGTTATTCCTATTTCTGAAGCTTTACATCATTCTTTCCTTTATGCATAGAGGCAAACACAGTTGTTTTAGGAGCTTTTACCGTTTTATTCTTTGTAGGAAACCCGGGATTTTAAAAACTGTCAATGGGATAGTTATGAAATAAAATGTAAAAAAACCCTCCTGTTCTTCGTTTGTCTTGGCTGTTTTGCTGCATGGTGTTTTAACCAGTGTATTTTAGCATGGCAGTTTATGTCGGTTTTTCACATATGTATCTAATGTGGTCCTAGAACTCTGCATTAAACAAATGCAAGGAAAATGGTGAAAATTTGAATGTTCTAATTAAGAAGATAGTTCTACATTAGCATGTTGATGGAGATGACCCTAGTTGGAATGGCAAGTTGTAAATTTTACTTGAATTTCAAATCAGTTGCTTGTGTGGGTTGATCATTGGTTGTGCTGTTGTTTTGCTCTGTTAATGGTCATGGCCCTTTTGGCTTTTTGCCTCGTAGAACACAACTGAACCTGCTGTTGCTGTGGAGACCTTGGATGATGTACCCGAGCACGTGCTTCGGGGGCTTCCTGAGGACGTGAGGCTCTTCCCCTCCGCTGTTGACAAGACACGGCTTGGTGGGTGAAAAGAGAACCAAGATGTGCTACTTCGCTGCTTTTTCACTTACAGCACTTTGCACTTTTACCAGTTTTGTTTTGCAGCTATCTTACTGTTGTCTCTTTAAAATGCTGCATCTCACTTCCAATCAGTACAAAACGTTGAATTTATAAGAACGGATTTAGTGCAGACTTGAAAGCTGCTGTGTGGAGCAAAGTGTTGTTTCTGTGATATGTGCAAACTGCTTTTTTAACAGAGTTTAGCATGTGAGAACTCATATGTGAGACTGAATACTTGATGTTGAAAGCTGGTGGTTTGATGAATAAACCTGACCATAGATGCATTACTGTCAGTAGCAAGTTATAAGCTCTTTGGAACAAGGCTAATATTTTCTAGTATGAACCTGATTTAGCATGATCTGAATGAGAATGTTATGTTTAATTAGCAGTTATTAATCTGTTGTTAGTTTTCATGCTATGAAGTGTGAAATGCAGCTGTCCATTTACAGTTCATTTAAATCTTGTCAAATCTGTGGGAAGATGCACAGATTTTAACCAATTCTAAATGATTTTTCCTTCAAAATATAGTATTAATTAGGCTCACAACTTTTATGAGGGCTTCATTTGCCTGGCATTGTTTCAGAGAACGCAAACAGGATTTTTGTTTTGATACCATGTTTACTCAGCAAAACAGTTGAAATCAAGGACTTTACAATATAAAGCCTGTAATGCTCTTCTGGTATTTTGAATATCACCTGAAGTACAAGGAAAATCGAGGCAGGTTTTGTCTTCACAGTTACAGTAGCCGATAAGCAGAGAATGAAGCCAAGTGAATGCTTAAACTCTTATGATTGAAGTGAGTCTTGAGGAGAGGATTGTTGGAATTTGTTTTAGTAAACTTTGGTTTCCTTATTGTGATCTTAATATTGTGGAATGCTCCTCAGTCTGAGACAGACATGTATAATGATCTGAAGAAATATCATTTGGAGATTTGCCTGAGATAAGTTAGATTAGTTTTAACTACTGCTCTGTGTCTCTTCAGGTGTCTGGGCAACAAAATCAATTTTAAAAGGCAAGAAGTTTGGACCATTTGTTGGTGACAAGAAAAAGAGATCTCAAGTTAAGAGCAATGTGTACATGTGGGAGGTAAGAAACAGCTTGTAAATGGAAAAAGGCATCTGTCTGTAGGTCAATATTTTGTATTTAAACTTTACTTTTTCTAGAGATTTTTAGAAATAGATGTGGAGTGGAATAACTGCCATCTACCTATGCCTACCATTACAAGTGCTTATTTATAGACACTTGGATTGAGCAGCGTTTCTCAGTTACAAAGCTTTAAACTATTGGCATTGTTTGGAATCACTGTATTCATTTTCTTTTCTACTCTGGATCACACCTCCCCAGGAGAGTCTATTGCTGGTAAAGCTTTGCTTTGGTGACGTGAACCCTGAGCGATATCCCTTCTGCAAGCGAGCACTGCCTACTGCTCGTGAAATTAGGGAAATTAGGAGGATATGGAATCTCTAAGGAAGCCACAACACTCCTCCTCATCCAGCTCTTTGAAAACCAGCTTTGTTATGGGAATTGGTTTTGCTTTTGGAGTTTTTATAGAAGTTCTCCACTGTTGCAGTATTTCTTGTGCTGCCTGTGTTTGGGCTTGCCTTAAAGCAAATACTGTCTGGACTGCTGAATAGCTCTTTAAGCTCTGTTGATAGTCATGAGACCTTAGATATTATGTAGATGTCAAAATGTAGGTGTGTGAATCTGGAATTGGATCCTATCTACAGTGTCTTTAAGGCAGTTTGTTGGTAATTCCAGAGACGACTTCAGCCTTTCTGAAGACACATACAGCAAATGGCTTTAGCAAAGTAAATGGTCAAGGAGGAGAGGGATGGAGGAACGTGGCATAGCATGTTGTGGAACAGAACCTGCTGGTTTACGGATTTTTAGGCTAAAGATATTGATAGCAGTCATTCTTCTGGCCCCTGGCCTGCAAAAATGGAACTGCATAAACCACTGGATACACGTAAAAAACTGAATGTTAACCCATATCAGAGGAATTGATCTAGAACAATTTTCCAGAAATGCAAGTTCACGTTCAGGAGAGTAATCAAGTGTTCAAGTATAATGTTTGTTGCGTTGAGCCAGTATTATCACAAACTCCACTGCGTAAGGTATCTTCAGTTTTGATCTGGTACAAGAACATTTTGTGAGATTGATTCAGTCAAGTAAATTATTTACCTTGCAATTGTTTTTCTCAGTGCTGAATTTTGAATGTTCTCAGTGGATATGTCTTAATATTATTAAAATTTGTGTTGGGGAATGATAGTTACAAACAAGCTGTTATAAGGTTTGGTAGTTTGCAATGCAGGTGATAATGGGAACCCTTGCTAGATTTCCAAGTAATTGTGTGTTGCTTTAATACTGATATTGGAATTAAAAAAGCTAAAATGAACCCACAGCAGTTGGCCCCATATGCTGAAATCTGAAACCACTCCAGAATCCTAACTGTTAGAAAAGGTGGTTTGTAAGAGGATGGTGGTGTGTGGGAGTAGTTATGTCTATGAAACTTCAACTGGGAGAACAACCTTTTCCGAAAGAATCCCATTTGTTTCTTGAGTGAGGTTGATCTGAAGAAAAAGGCTTCTAAAAGCTGGCATCTCCGGTCAATTTGAATAATTTGGAACTGTCGTGCTGGAGTATCATTCTGAATAAGTTGAGTTCTGTGTGTCAGTGAATGCTTGCTGTGCCTGAGGAGAGAGATAGGCACCCATACGTATTTTCATTTTCTGTCAGAGAAATGCTACAGGTAGGAAAGTCACTGAAAACGGAGGGAAATGCCGTCTGCCTATTCAAAGTGACTGACACAACTCTGCTGAATGATATCGATCGTGGTTTGCAGGAATCGCTTAAAGTCACGATGTTATACAGAGGAGGTGGAGCTATTTCCTTTCTCACAGTGCAGAGCGCCTTGAAACAAAATTCTGTAAACTAGAAGCTAACTGAAAAGTAATATTTTTGGTTTGTGCAAAAAAAAAAAGTAATATAAAACCATAATGAAGTAACATATAAAAAAAGTAATGAAGTATTACGTTTTGCCATATATTCCATATATGCTAAGTCTTCCACAGCATTATTTGGCTCTTCTTGTCCATTTTAATCAAAAGAATAGCTTTTCCAGTCTTGGGCTGTGAAGCTGTTTACATTTTCATATTGCAAGGGCTGGGTATGCTGATGAACGTTCTTTCAGAAGTCAGCTGATGAAATCCATGCTGGAATAATTGAAGTAAGGAAGATGTTTTCTCTTTGCTTGGAAAGCAACCCAGAAAATAGTGAAGATGTCAGTAACCTTGCTTTACTGCAAGCTGTCTTGAAATGTAAAACGAGAGTGGGTGTTGTGGTTTTTTCTCCAAGAATGGAAACCATAGAATTTCCACAGCATCCTGGGACATGCAGAAGTTTATTGGCAGGGTCAACTTTTTAAGGTGATCGCAAGATTTCGGAAAGGTTCAGTTTTTCTTGAATACCTTGAAAAAATATTGAATAGAAATTATGCTTTCCCTTTTGTTTCCAAGTAAAGCAAATGCTTCTAAGTTCTGCGTAGTTAGTTTTCCAGTTCATCAGATAGTAAAAATAAAGCTCCATTGCCTTCATATCTTAAAATCAGTTGTTTTACTAAATGCAAAATCTAGAGAATCAATTCCCGGCTTGCCAAACTGAAAAGGAAGCATAGAATGTTTTAAGTGTGGTGACTTTTAGAGAAGGGCTTGCAGGCCAAAAGTAGGTGGGTTTGGGTTTTGTGTGGTTTCTGTTTTTTTCCCAATTGTACCAGTTCCACTAAAACGATTGCAGAAGTCCAGCAACATTCCCTGCCAGTAAAATCCCAGCCTCTGCTCATATCCTGTGTTACCCTTGTCCTTCGCTAATAACCGCTGCTTTCTACGGCTTTAAAATTTGTCACGTTGTAGTGCAGGTACACTCGAGTGGGAACAGTTGCCCATTTGCTTAATGCCATTTTTGCCTCGCAGGTGTATTACCCGAACTTGGGCTGGATGTGTGTTGACGCAACGGATCCAGAGAAGGGGAACTGGCTGCGCTATATAAACTGGGCAAGGTCAGGAAAGGAGCAAAATCTGTTTCCTTTGGAGATCAACAGGACCATATACTACAAAAGTTTAAAGGTATCAATGTCTGAAGAATCAGTTACCGCTTTTTGTTACCTTTTATTAATAATACTTTTTCTTTCCCTTTATTCAAATCCTATTTTTTACTATTTGTATTAAACCGATTTTTGAACCATTTTATGAAATACAATTAAAATATTGCAATGCCGCATTTCATTGGTCTAAATTCTTCTATGCCAATACAGTTGACATTACAATCTGCTTTTAAAATATAGGTTACGTATGAACACTGTGTCTGTTTTGTTGGTTAATGATTTGCTGTAGCACTAGATTTGATACAAACTGGAATGAAAAACCGTAGCAGATTACATAATTTGTTTTTGCTTTTTCTGGAAATACAGAGACACTGAGGATTTTTTTCAGAAATTGGTTGTTCTTATGGGCTTTGCATCATATAACAAGGATTGATTGTCAAGACATTTTTATAGGTAGCTTCATGAAACAAATTTTGCTGGTTTTATACCCTTCCAGTTTTATTCAGGGAGTCCTTCTCTTTCTGTGTATATGTGTTCTGGTTTATACACTGCCATTTCAAAACTGTTGTAAATTTATCAGCCCAGGTATGTGCACATAGATCCTTCCTGATCTTTATCATAATTAATACATTTAAAAGGAGTTCCATTTGGTGATAAATAAATTGCACGGCTTTTATTTACCCCCAAAGGAGAATTAGAGTGGCTTCTATGTCACTTTGTTCTGTTTTACCTCAAAGCATTTAAAACATTGTTGTAGCTATTTGTTTTGTTTCTGAAGGTTTTCTTCAGCTCTTTGTGGGTTTCTAATTTGTAAGTTAAACAGGCTGATTTCCAAACTTTATTGCTAAGATAAGCAAAGTCCAAATTTGCTTGGTGTAAAACAACCTCAAAACTGCACAGAGCTTCAACTTTCCTGTTCTCTGCTGTCGATGAATAGTCATAGAACAGAACTTTTAAGTGAGCACAAGCAAATATTTTTGTCTTCTATTCTTCTCTTTATCTTTCCTGAAGGACCGAGGATATTTGTAGGCTGCTTTGCATACGTTTTCCCCAGGATGCACATATGAGAGTTGTGATATTTCGATGAAACATCTTAAACTCATTATGGGGTTTCAGAAGTTCTTCCTGCCTCCCCTAATGAAATGAGCTCGTTAAATAATGTTGTTCTGCACATGGCATGGGACTTTGCGATTCTTGAAGAAGTAAAATGGCAGTGAAAACTCTGTTCCAAAAAGTCTTCTAAATAAGCTTGCCTGTGAAACTGTCCTTGATTAAGGCAAAATTAATTTGTTTATGGAAGAATGTTTTGTCAAACAGGTTTATAACTCCAGAACCTCCCTGTTCCATAGGAACACAATGTAACATATGGTTATACAGAGTGAAAAATGCCACAAACTGTTCACTGTGGTTACGTTTGGGGAGATAAGGCCTCATCCAGGTGCAAAAGCTCAGTATTGCAGTCAAGTGCCGTGTCTGTGCTGAAAAATGGATACTTGAAAAGGATGGGCAGGCAAATGCCTGTCTGTCTGTACAAGACACATTGCAGTGCTTGTATGTGTACAACAAATTGAATTTTAGGCAATCTATGCTAGAACTTCTTGGGATATAACTCTTGAAAATAACAGTTTCTTGACATTACTTTAAACCTTTGGAACAGAGAACATGCAGATTAAGGAGCACTAAATGCTGCAGTTAAAACCTAAAGCACCAAGCCAGTGAAGTTTTCCAAAATTCACATCTTTTTTCACCCCAGCTGTCTCAACCTGACACTATTATACAAACAATCTGTAGGTAATTGTTTGGAGGAGGCTGATTTTTAGAGGGTGCCATCAATAAGAGATGCTCATGTGTGTTCTCTCATGTCAGGGCAGTGGTACAAGTGGCACTTGGTCAGTGTAGTCCTTGTCTCACTCATATTGCTAATGAGGGAGCCGTTTTAATTGTCTGGCTTTGAAGCTGCTGCTACATCTCATTTTAAAAGTATAAAGTTATAGGACTTAATTTATATTCTGGAGTCGTTACACCAAAACTAAATTAATCAAGTCGAATGTTAGTTCCAGCCACGCAGTTAACAAATTACATGCTCATTATCATCCCGTGTTTGCATTGCCTGAAATTTTTGCCAGCTCTTTTCACTGAGTTTGTATATTGTTGAGATAAGTTGTTTGCATCAGACAACTCTTCATTTCTTTCTGCTAAACAGCTGCAAAACGGGCCCATGCAAATAGATTTACCACTATTTGTGCTATCAAGCCAAGTTAAGGAAACCAAACCTTAGGCTTTGCTTATATTATAACTTAAACATTTAACATAATTGTTGCAACTCTTGTTGTTCCAGTGTCTGGGGGTATAAAGATACCATCACCTTTATCCAGTGCTGTGAGACCCACTAAAAAAGAAAAAAAAGTGCTTTAGAAGAAACAAATGTTACTATTGTTTGTGATATAAAAATTCCCTTTGGCTTCAGACCTGAAATAACAGTGTAAGGATACCCTTGGCTCTAACGTCATCACCCTAAAAATAGTGTGTTATCTCCACAAGCCCAATGTCCATTAAGCCTAGGAAAAAGGGGGATTGTAGTTAAGGTGAAGAAAGGCATTTAAGTTGGTTTCTCTTGGGTTTTGATAGAATGCTTCAGGAAATGGAGAGGTAATGATGGAGATTTTTAAAAAATAGGTACAAATACATCTTTAGTCTGCAAACTTGGGGATTTACTAGCTTGAGTCAGAGAATGTTTTAAGGAGCATGTGAAATAACCAGAGAAACTGGTATTGATCAGTTTGGTGACGTTGCTGGCAAAGTGAGTAGTAGTTGCAGTGATGCCACCTTGACTAATTTGGTCTTTATTAAAAAAAAAAATAGAAATAATGAATTTGGAATGGCAAACAGATCTTTCATAATTAAGTGGATCTCTCAAACTTGTAATAATTGTGTTTCTCTGTGTTCCCTTTACTCACGGCAATGGTCTTTTCCTCTATCTTTAGATTTTGTTCCAAATTCCAGCTTTAGTGGACAAGCATACAGTTTTATTCATTATTTAATGATTTGTGTAAGGTAGGTGTGTTCAGCTTGAGTATTGCTGGTGTTTCCCTAGAAAGAATTAAACTGTAAATAGCAAGAGGGATAAACACAGGGGATTTTGTTGCTGTGAGTTTGCTTTGCATGGATTTAAATCAGTGTCACGCCTTGAGACAAATCAAAATTTGGCGCGTCCCAGGATGAAGTTTCAAGTCTAACAATGGTGTATTATTGTGTCATTAATTAAAAATACTGGCAGAAAAGGCCGTTTTTCGGTGGGCTTGTTGGTGCTGCCCCGTTTCTGCACGGGGCGCGGCGGGGGGAGCTCGGCGCTGCGCGCCCTCCGGACCGCCAGGGGGCGCTGAGCGGCGGCACCCTTGGCGCGCGGGGCAGCGCCGTCGGCGCCGCCGCGGCCTCTCCCCCCCCCCCCCGTCTCGCTCCCCCCGCGGCCCGCCGCCAACAAGCCGCCGCCTGATTGGCGCCGCGCCTCTCTCTTCTCTCCCGGCAGCCAATCGCGCCCGGCGAGGAGCTGTTGGTGTGGTACAATGGGGAGGACGACCCGGAGATAGCCGCCGCTATTGAGGAAGAGCGAGCCAGCGCCCGGAGCCGGCGGCACTCCCCGAAAGCCAAGAAAGGTAGGGCCCTCCCCGCCCGCCGCTCCCCCCCGCGCCCTTCGGCCACGGCGGCGGGGGAGCGGGGCCAAAGCGGGGGGTGGAGGGGGGGCGACCCGCAAACTTTTGCCGGGTGGGCGGCGGCGGCGGCCGCCGTGACCTTCCCCCCGCCCCCCCGCCGCCTCCCGAGCCCGCGGGGCGGAACGTGGAAGTTGTGGCGCCTCCCGGCCCGGCTGGAAAAGTTGGCCGAGGCGGCGGGAGAGGCGCTGGGCGGTGCGGGGAGGGGAAATGTCTCCGTGCGGGGCCTGCGCGGGGTGCGGGGCCGGGTGAGCCCCTCGCTGCGGGGGGGGTAAAATTATTTACAGGCGGCGTGGCCGGGGGAGGTGTCGCCGAGGAAGGAGTTTCTGTCAGGCGCAAGGATAATGATTCACTTCGGTCGAGTGCTGCTGCAAACGAAAAAAATAAGGTTTTGTTATTTTCTGTGTGGTGTTTTTTTTTTTTTTTAAATGTTATTTTTAGGGTATCGGAGATGAAATTTTACAGGCGACATGAGTGACTACTTTTGGCTGACTCTGGCAGATGGGAGAAGAATTTTGGGGGGGGGTTGCGTTAGTCCTTATGTGACTGTGTATGTCAAACCAGACATCCAGTATTTGTTCCGTGATTAATTCTGTAGCAATATTTTTTAGAGTGCATGTGCCTGCACACATGGGCTTATATAACTGACATTTTGACTACCGTTTTAGGCCAAAATCGCAATAGAAGCTATCGCTTACAGGGAGTAAATAGAAAAAGGAAATATTTACAGTTGTAGCACAAGGGTATTGTAAGTGAATATTTGTATTTTGGAATTCTCTGAAGGTGACAAACCGAAGAAGGAAAGGAGATAATGTTTTAAATGGCATCATGGTAAAATTTTTGTAACTTAAAATTTAGGGCCTGATCTTACTTGTAGTGCAGTCGACTGTGGAACTCACATTGGGAACAAGCTCAAATATTTAGGAGAACAGTTATTATGTAAGGTTTTTTATTTTAGAGATCGAGGAGGGAGCTGGGAGAGAGAAGTAGTGCAATGCAATTGGTTATTTTTTTGAACCATAATTTGTAGGTTAAGCTAATACAAACTGAAACTCGAGCACTGATTTTTATTTTGCTGCATGTAGTGAAAAGCATATTTATCACCATATATGAGTAACACTCGGTAAATCAGAGACTGCATTATGCTTTTTCTTAAATGTGCGTTATCTTAGCAAATAGAATTGTGTGCTTGTGATTTACCCGAAAGGCTAGAAAAACAACTTGAAAGAATTTGAATATGTTATAAGTCAGAAAAGCCAGATGAAATAATTTCTAAGGTAGTTTTTCATGGCATGGAAGTTTTACGTGCATTCGTAAAGTTATGGATAAAAATATCAGTGAACTAATTTGGTGCTTCCAGGGTTTTATTTTTCTGCTATTGTTTAGGTTGAAAGTTTTTACTGTTATGGGTTTTACAGGTTTCAGACTGTCATTATTAGGAACAATAGGTCTTTTTCTCCATTTTGTAAACATAGACTTCTCACCAAGGCTCACAAATATTAAAAAACAAAACAAAAGCAAACAACAAAACCCAACCCCAAACTCAATACAGATGAAGCATTTGAGAATACCCAAGAACAATTCATCTGTGGAGTAATACTCTTGTATCATGAAGCAGAAAGACCAAATTATTAGTATTTAGTTTCTTTGAATTGTTGTAATTAAAGTTTCAGCGTTCATGCTGGAAAAGATAAATCCATTCACAGTATGTACTTTATTCTCTTCTAATAGATGCATATTTTGAAATTGTATGGTTCTATTTTTAGTAGGTTCCATTGTAATGATTTTCGCTCCTCTACATTTACTCTCAGTTATTTTGGTGTTTGCTGTGAATTGCAAATACTTGCAGATGTTACTACAATGTTCTTGTAAGAAACATAATTTTTCTGCTGATTTGATCACAGTAGCTGCAGTTAGGATTCCAAAATGATTTCTACTCATAACTCTTCTTTTGCAGATTCAGCTGTCTCTTGGATATGGAAGTTTATTAGCCCTGGGTTTGAGGTTCTATGGGAGAGTAAAATTATGATGAGCAGGGTTAAAAAGCAATGTTTTAAAAGTAATTCTAACTATGATAAAAGGGTGAGAAGGATGTTGTGACTTCATGCATTTGAAAAATTGTGAGTCAGTACAAGGGAATCTTTTAGATTAAATACCAATTTCAAAAGCATCCTGGAGAGCAGCTCCTCCAGGGAGTTCTGAAATTTGAATTTATTAACTACCTAAACAGATCAATTCTGTTTTTATAAACTTTATTTTGGCCTGTGTTTCAGGTTGTCATCTTACCCATTGAGGACAAAATAGAACTAAACAAGCACTGCCAAGTTTAAACAACTGTGAATGAATGTGTCCTGTAGAAACACTTTTTCCAGAAAAAGGAAACTGACAGTTTAATACCTTAGAAAAGACTAGACAAGACCTTATTTGAGAAGTGTATTATGATGTAGTTATTCAAAACATGGATTTATTAAATGGTTTGTAATTATTCTGTATTCGGTAAAACAAATACCCTTTTGAATATTTAATGTCTTAGGCCTTGTCCTTGGCAGTTAAGATATCCAGCATCTGACAACATCTTCTTTCTGCGATTTATTTAATGAACTCTGATTATATCAGAGAAGGTCAGCATTTCACAGATATTAAAAACATGATGTGTTTTGCCCTTTGGTCAAGGCTTTCATTATTGTAAAACTTTTCATATTGCAGTAGAAATACTCTTTATTTCTGAATAGATCCTCCACGCTGTCAATTGAGACTCTCAGCACACGAGGTAAGGCCCTGCTCCGTTGTAAAGCTGGGATGGTATTTAAGAACCAGCAGCTGACCGAGTCAGGGCAGACACAAAGTGCAGATTGAAATCCTTTCCTTGACCTTGATCTGCCCTCTGTTTGCGAGTCATTACTGACAAGAGGGTTCATCATCTCCTTCAGAGCACATTTAGGATGGCACCGAGCGTTCTCTCTGGCCCACGTTCTCCAGCGTGTTTGCAGAAGGTGGGATCTTGGTTGTGCCTCAGCTGTGTTCCTCAAAACTCTTCAGCTCTTTACTTGCCCAACTTTTCAGCAGTTCACTGTCTCATGTATTCTTGTAGTGCGCATTGAAAATCCATCTCCTAAGTGTTCGTGTTCGATAGTTATTGCTTGATTTGCTCGTCAGTTTTCATAGCTGGAGTAAATCCTTTACATCTTTCTTCTGCCATGCGCAACAGCTTAGGAGGCCTTGAGGAAAACATGCGGTTCTTACTGATTTATTTTTATGCGTTGAAGGATTGCATATTGTTGCTAAGGTGATGAGTGCATTTGAGATTTAGAAAGAAATTTAGTAGGATAAAAGTGTGTTGGGGGAGGAGTACAACTCAAAAAAAAAAAAAACCACCAAAAAAAAAGGAAAAAAACGAAAACAACTTGTCGAACAACTTGGGTAGTGTCGAAGATTTTTATCAGAGCCAACCCCTGTTATCTTTGATGCGATTACTCCGTGGTTAAGAGCCACCAGCTGCCGGTGCATGGGGAACAACTAACAGAAAAATGATCTAATAATTTTTTTTGTTACTTTTGCATTTTGTGAAATTTCATGTATTTGTTAAGCATTTCTCATCTGCTTCTCCCAAGCCGTAGTTAATACGCTTCTGTCTGCCAAGCTTGTAGGAAAATTAGTTCAAATCAAATGCATTAGCACGAGATTTTTAATTTATTCCCTATCTAAGGGGAAAAAAAAGCTTGGCTTTCACTTGACAGCTGAATTTGTGTGTCCTTTAGAGGAGTAGTGTGAACATATTTTTCTCTCATCAGGGCATTTCTTCCTTTATATATGACAGTATTAATCTGTAGTGTAGTAAGCAGTCATGTGGAAGGTGAGGGTTTCCTCCAAGGAGAATGTTCTTGGAGTTTCTAGCTTCAGACTCAGTCTTCCTTTCAAAAGAAACTTTTCACTAACTAAATGCAAGTATATACATAAAAATATCCAGTGGTTTTATCAGGCTATAACCTGCTTTAAGGTGCTAAATAGGCTCCAAAGTGTAATCAAACGATGCTAAAATAATCTAGGCAGTTTCTGTCATGGATTTTGTGGCAGATCAAAAGCTTTCTCAGAGAAAGGAGGAGACGGATGTTACACAGGATTGAAGTTTGCTCTGCTACATGCTTGCGAATAATGCCTTTTAAAAAGAAAACTGTTTTGAGGAGGAGAAGAGGGCAGTGTTTTACTTCTCCTCGGCTTATTTTTCTCTCTCTGGTGGTGGTTCCGTGCTGTGCTGTTGAGCTGTATTTGTGTTTTAGCTGTGTTCCCCTTAGCACTTTATCTAGGCCACAGACCCCAGTGGCATCATTCGTACCATTGTCTGGAATGAATACTGTGTGTGCCTCTTTCATATCTTTGCTCTGGACAAAGTCAGGCTGTCAGGAGGGGGAAAAAGGTCTGTAATTTCATTTTACCAAAAGCACATGCTGCATAAGGCAACTCGAGCGAGAACCTGTCATGAAACCAAACGACCTGTTAAAAAAACGGTTGTGTCACCTCTGAAAATAGAGTCTTGTATTGTAGCACAGGCAAAACAGCTGAATTGGGCTCCCCTATATCTTGGACAGCCCCTGATGATTGTTTATTCTAGTACAGTTTTGAAGTCTCAAACCGTTGCTAGTAAAGCTTTTAAAACTTTACTACTGTAAATGGCTCTACTGCTGTGATAACGTTGCTGTTTCCCATGGCTCTTATCAGATTTCAGGGAGAGTACAAACTATAGTGTAACTCTTGGTGAATAATGCTGTCCCGGAGATAGTGGGAGATTAAGGTGGGTAAATTATGAATCAATTATCTTCGGTTGTAAATAATTATTGTGCCTTGTTGCACTTTGCATTCAGACTGATGTAAACCTTGAGGCTTCTGCTTCACAGATTCTAAAGAAATTCTGTCATAATAAAAAAAGTTACACTGGATTTTCTGTTGTCTGTGTGGCTGAAACAGCGTCAAATAGCTGCTGCAGGAAAGGGAAATGTAAGGGTGAAAAGGGCAGGTTGAATTCTGTGATCATAGAAATCCTTGCAGTTGTTTGTTAATACTTTTGTAGGCATTCTCACCTAGTTCCAAATAATTAGCTGTACTTGAGAGTCACATAAATGTGTGTCCTGTTTGCAAAAGGTGTGCCTTGGATGTTATCGCAGATGGAAGTCATGACCAAATGATCGTCTGGTTTTTAAGTTACTTTAATTTATTAGTTAGATTTGTAGTCCGCATAAGTTGTCAAGTTTATTTCCAAACAGAAAAGAGCTTGTGAGAAAAATGATTGTGTATTAATTGGAATTTAGCTTGTAGAAGGATGTTAAAGTTGTGTAAGTTGTACGTTTGTAGCAAGGAGAACACGAAATTATATTCTTATCTAAGCTTTATTGCCAACAGGTTTAATGAAAAACTCAGGAGCTCAAGGCTTCAAAATTTCCTTGCCAATGACTGGGAAAAGACAAGGAAGGAGAAGGTCAACAAAATCATTTGGAACATAACCTTAAAATGAAACTTACTTTGATTTCCCAGAATCACACTGATTTCTGAGAAGAATTATATAACTCCAGTTAAAAAGCTGCATTTGGGATATCGAGGGAACTGTATCTCTCACGGCAGCTTCTATCTGGTGAAAATCTAATGTATTTGAGGTTTTCTAACCAGCAGAAATTTGCTTTCCTCCCTCAAAAATGGGGCCCTTTGAATAGGAGACTCGTATTACTTTAAATTCCCATCTTCTAGAGCAACACCCCCAGTTTCTGTGATAGCTGCTGCTCGGAGCTTTTCCCAACAGCAGAGTGAAGCTGCTATGATTCACTCCAGCCTTGCTTCTGCCTACGGCTTTAAAAATAGAAGATAAGCCTCCATTTCAAAGGTAAAAAAATAAATTTTCTGTATTAGGAAAAAAAATAATTCAGCACCAAATTGCATATATTGATCCCTTAAACTCCGTATTTCTACGTATAAACTTTTGGAAATATGAGGGGTTTGCACGATCAGATATTTTATTAAAAAAATGTGGGGTTTGCTTCAGTCAGGTCATATCATTTATGTCAACAGTGAGAAACCTGTTTACTTCTGTGCTGTAATTATAAGGTTGGGGAAGGCTGTAGAGTTTGTTTCTTCTGCGGAAGCCTCAGATGTACGATGTGGCTCCATTCCCTTTATGTTTGCCAGTAAGAAAGCAGAATTTCTTAGGAGAATTCAGCACATGGCCTGAAGGTGGTTGGGAACGCAGCATAGGACTCAGTGCTGGTTATCAGAAGATCTTTGTTGAAACAAGCGTTATTTGGTTATTCAAATTCTAAATTGCTCCATGTTTTTCTTTTGCTATTTTCCACCACACTTCTTCATACTGTTTTTTTTTCCAAATTAAAGAAAAAATATAGACCACAGTTTCGGCATTTCCTAGCAAATTTGCCAAGACAGTCTTCAGTTACATCACCGACAGTGGCAAGTGAAATAAGGCACCAGACAGCTTTGCAGTATTAATCAATTTTCTTTTCTGTTGATCAGGGTTAGCTTTGAAACAATGAGTGACCCGGAAGAAAAGCAGCTTGGTATTCCACTGCTATTTTATTTTTTTAAGCCAATATATTTCGACATTGTTCTTCTCCTTTCTTAGGACAATACTTTTTAAATTTTTGTGAAAGTAAGTTAAAAGTTACAAAGTTTCTATTGAAAGATTACTTTCCTCACATAAATATTTTATTGTATTAGGATTTTCCAAAACGTTCTTAGAATGTTCTCTTCTGAATCACAGAACTGTTTAAATATTTCTTCATTAAAAGTGTGCAGAAAATTTGGTGATTGCTGTTTTTGGGAAGAGCTTTGAGATGAATGGAGTTGGAGGTTACGTGCAAAGACAGGAGGGAATGAATTCCTGCAGAACAGGAGAACAGACGCTGTTTTCCAGAGTGAAACAAGTGCTTTTCTTTTTTATTCCCTTAAGTGGCATATTTTGTGATTTAGAGTTGTCCTGTTGCTTATAGCATACCAGAGAGCCAACTCGCTAAGTTACTGACTGCTTTCCCCGTATTGAAGTATTTGGGTTTGCTGTCTTTTAATCTGGATGATTTTTATTCACATGGATAATCCTTTTGTGTTGTCTCACCTTAAGTCAGGGGTTTACCAGACACCGTTACTCTTTCTATGGTTTCCTTACCTTCCTGTGCAATCTACTACTTCATTTTCTGCTTTATAATTGGAGACGCTGGCTTTTATGGTGGATACAAGGTAAAGTCAATGATTAACTGTCATTGTATTCTTATTTTATTTACCTTCACTTGTATTGTTTGAAGGGAACATCTTACACTGAGGGCTTATCTACAGATGCCCCATGTAATCTATTATGTAGTGATAGACAAGCATGTTTAACCTCAAGCAAATGCATACAAAGTTTTGATAGCTGATTTATTTATGGGAAGAGATGCAGACTCCATTGGGGGGTGCAGTCTGAGAGCTGTTTTCTTTAATTGTGAGATCTCCTTTGTAAAGTGATTCCTGTTTGTAAAGTCTCTCTGAAGATTCTCATGTCACTACATTACAAAACTGCAAAATAGCAAAGTAATTCTGTATTTCACTTATTAGCTTAGTATATTTTCCAAATAGGAGAAATGGTTGTCAGACCAGAGTGTATTTATTTTTTTTAATCTGTCAAACCTTCAGATTGATTTTGTTGTTCCCTCTAAAAACCTTACACAGATTGACAGGAATGACGTTGTTGTGAAGAATTCTCGCTGGCCCACACTCGCTGTGTCAAGTTCCTCAAGGAAACGTTATAGCAGTCTGAGTTTTTACTGGGGTTTAGCAGTTATTTCAACAAGACTCACGGGTATTTCAACATTTGTAGCTGAGAAATTAGATAATGTCTGACCATCAGATATTCACTAGCAAATATTTGCTTAGCTTTTATAAACTTTTTCCCCTGGACTAAGCAAGCACAATATTTATTTGGATCACCAGTGCATGTGAGCTGTTTGGAGTGAAACCTTCAGGAGCTCTTCTGAGCTTCCCAGAGTTGCTGTTAAGAGTTAATTTTGTTGTTACACTTTCTATCAGAGTTCTGCAAGAGTGATAGACTGTGATTAATGCTTTAGAACTTCAAAGAGGCAGTATTATTAATGCGATGATTGACGTAAATTTACTCTAGCGAGAGTATTATAATAGCTGAAAATCTATCATCTTGATGATTATTACTGCAAAATGCTGTGGAAATGGGTAGGCAGCTCTACATCTATTCTAACTTGCGTCGAGATCCAGATGCCTCGCTTGAGTCTAGTCAAATATGAATCTTGTTTTATTTGGCAGTCCGTAAGAAACAATTGGATTGTTGAATGGGCAAGACTTGGTTGTTTCTGAAAGTGACCTGATTCATACCAATTTTTATCAATTTTCCTCACGCATCACCCTTATTTAGAACCAGGTCCAATTCAAACTTCCTTAAGTTGTTGGTGGTGAAATCGGAAACGAAGTGTCTGGGCAGTAAACTCCGGTGCAAAGCAGCTCATCTGCACTGGTGGCTGAGGGCTCTTTAGCAGTTAATTTGTATCAGGACGTTAAACACCTTTGCCATGGAGTCATACTCTGAAAAGGAAACCCTGGTATTGCTGCCAAGTGTTAGAGTTGTCTTGGGCCTTTACCAAGGAGTAGGTCATACTAAGTTTCAGCAGAAAAAAAAAGAAAGACTTCCTGCAAAGTGTTGTATTTCAAGTGACAGGTAAAGAGCAAAGTGTCCGGTGTTTCCGATCTTATGGGCCCTTGTCAGGGATCGCAGAAGCAAAGTGGACTTTGTGCGGAACCTTCGCTCACAGCTCCCAAATCCTTCGCTGCTCAGCGTCAGCCGCCACTCGCACACCAGAGCTCTGTGTTTTCTGGCTGCTTGCCTGCAGATGAAAGAGTCCAGGTTGCTTTTCAGTAAGATTTTATATTTATATTCTGTTCTAATTGACATTTTATGCTATGAAAATATGTGTGCAAAAAAATTCTACAACTTTAAAGTGTAATTTGATCTAAACAGGTTAATCTTGAATGTAGCAGTTAACTGAGCAGAAGTCAAATATGTTTGTGCTCTGACTGGGGTTTTGGATCTAACCCTCTCAACCGTTTAGTGATCCAGATAGGGCTATGACAACTATTCGGGTTATTTACTACAGGTAAAGGCAGACTGATCTAATAGTGATAATTTTAAACTTTGTGGTACAAGCAGTCATGGGAGGTCTCTCATTGGCACTGTCTTGCAAATGATGCTGTCAAAATGCATGTAATTTCTTAATTATCTGAGTGTAGCTCGATTTCAGGGTTAGAAAAACATGTCAGGGAGAGCTACAGTGAATGTAGAAGCAACATTTTCTGGACTCAAGTGAAAGCTCGTTTGTTAAAGTTCAGATTGAAATTTTGACTGCTCTGCATTTAAATACAACATTTAGATGCTCTATTTTTAACCGAATTGTACATAAACACTGGCTAAATATAGCAAACACCAGTTATTTCTGGAAGATGTGTATGCCAGCTGTCATTTCTTTTGCTGCTTCTTTTGTTTTAATACTCAGCAAAATAAAAGCTCATGGAATGTAACTACAGAGAAGAACGTTTATTACATGTTCAGCAGTGGGTTGGCTGTGCCCATGGTGGCTGTGGAGAGATGCAAATTGACTTGCTAGAAATTAGTAGCAAATGGTGGGATGTTGTGTTATTAGAGTGGGTAGGAGGTAGAAAATCACAACTACATTGAGCGATTGAGAAATTCTAATGCAAGTCTGGTTGCGTGTTGTGTACTCTGTATCTGCTATTTTAATTTTAGAAATATTGGTGTAAAGGCAGAAATAACATCTTAAAATCTTACTAAGATAAAAGCTCTGTGTTTATTTACGCTTAATTGTTTGATCACAGTTCTTGTGTGGGTTAAAATTGCATAGAATTAAACCCTGTGGGTGTTTATTTGCCATACTTTGTAATTATTAGGTAACATTCGGTACTACTTGAAGTCACAATGGATGAGTAAGTCTCATAGTCTATATAAACTTAAGACTTCCCATGATTTATACTCAGGTTAGAAGGCACAACATATTAAGGATTTGAACGAGATGCTGCAAATGTGGTTGGCATACTATTGCAAACAGATAATATAAACTACTTTTTGACCCTCTTTTTGTTATGTAGTTTAATTTCCAAAACCTGAGGTATATGAAAAAGACTGGAGACAATTCCTGTTTCGTTTGTTGTAGACTGGTGTAATGCCACACATTTAAGAAAGGCTTCCCATTTGTAGGCCTTTTCAGCCTAAATGTTTTCGTCTTTTTATCTGAGTTTTGTGCGTAGCTTCAGCTGAGCGTTTCTGGGTTCCCAAAGAACTCCGTATAATGGCAATATAGTTCCTTTTGCTTCTGGGAAACGGTTGCATAATTTCTTTATGTTGGCGTGACATACCCTGTGATGGCATGTTAACATTTCTTGTACTGATTATTATATAATTTAAGAGGTTTTTGGTGAGATGCAGTAACGTGATCTTCAGTGCCATCATTAAAGTGGAGTCTTTGCCAAACATTTGCAGAAGTTGATGTTTTAAATAGCCCAGCTCAAAATTTTCTTACACTTTCCATGGCAACAAGTTCATCTGTTATGCAAATGTCATGTTAACAATCTCTGTAAATGCATTGCTCTGCTGCTTTTCTGCAAAATGGGTATTTAATGCTTGGCACACACATATTTTAATACACGAATACAGTTAGGTGTATGTGCATCTGTCTTCAGGTGTACTGAAATAACTTCCCAAGGTGAGGCCTTATTGCAACCTTTATTGCAATTATTGATTCAAAATTCAATGCAAGTTATTGATTCAAATAAAATCTCATTCAACACTGGAAAACGCAGGGATTAAAATGCTACTATTTGTCTATGAAGTGATGGTTAATGTGTAGCAGTATGTTTATACAAAGGGCAGTTTGATATTAATAGAATTACTGTGAAGTTCGTCTTCCATGCTTCTTCTGTTCCTCTTTCTCCTGCTTCTGCCGTGTAAGCTCGAAAGTGTCTTTTTAAGGAAGAAGAGATGCAAATTGTGCTGGAAAAAATTACGGAAGAGCCTTTGCTCCCTGAATGTGCTTTTATTCTTCATGTCAAGCAGCCGTTTATCTCTGCTGCTGCTGTTTGTGGTCTTCACCCAGCAGTGGTGGCACTGGCCACCAAGTTGTGAGTTGCAGTGAAGGAAAGTGCGTTATCTAAAGCAATGGGGCGTGCAGTTTCTCTTCAGAGGCTTTGCTTCTGTAACTTTGGCTTTTGAAAGATCCCTCCTGGGGCCCTTCAGCATCACTTGGCACAGGTGAAGCAGTTGCAGGGCAGCCCGTGTGTGTGCACCGCTCCTGCCGGTTGGTTCTCTTGTAGTACAGGGGCAGGAACTGGCTATAAATGATTTCCAAGATTTTTCCAAAGTATATAGCTATATGAATTGTGGAGGAGAACCTTTTACATTATTTGATATGTTACATTTGGGAAGATTGACAACAGAGAACGAAGATCTTCTGTAGCTCTGAATTATTCTCCTGGTTTTCAGGAGTCAGAAGCTAAATTACGTTGTGTTGTGTGTGTCGTGTATGTCTGTGCTCTAAGAGGACTTTTCAAGGGGTCTCTGAGGCAGCTTCTCCTCGGTTTTCCAGAACACTTGAGATTTGGGTGGGTATCTGTGGTTCTTGTAAGGAGCAGCACGGATGGGGTTTGGGGTGGTTTTGTTAAAGGGCTGCAGTTAGTGGTTCACTACAAATTTCAAAGGAATATCAGAAACTCCTGCCAGTAATTCTTTTCACTTATTAACCCAAGATTTTTGGGGAGCCATACGTCTGTCTTTCATATTTCTTGTAAGCGATCAGATGTGAGTGTCCTTACTTAGTGATCTTAACTGTGAGCAGGTTTGGTGCTGCCCTTAAAGGTTGTTAAAGATAATAGCACCTTGTACAATTCAGCAATATTTAATTACAGAATTCAGCTCCAGGTGTACAGAAGGACTGTGTTTAACTTTTTCCCCCGGTATCTGAGCATGCTTATCCCATCCCACCAGTTGTGTTACTGTTCCATTAGTACTTTGGTTAACAGCAAAAATAGGAGCACAGATAACTGTAGGTTGGTTTGAGATGTCTTGGTTTGATCAGTAAAATGAAGCGTGGGCATATAAAGATTATTTCTCTTAAATTCTTACTCTGCTGTCATCTGAACTACTCTGAAATAGGTGGGACTACAGTATAAGTATCAGCCGATTATCTGGGCAGTGGCAGCAGCATGAGATCGCCTGTGCCTACTGCAATGCTTGTGCTAAATATTATACAGGTACTGAAAAAGTGTACAGGCAGATAATGCTTGTGCTGACCTATGTACGATGGAAGTGAAGGGCAGAAAAAGAACCATATTTAAAAATTAAGTTGCAAGACAAAAATTGATGCATTCCTCTTTGATCTGTTGCTGTAGGCAAGTAGCTACTTCCCATCTGTTTCTTTCATTCATTTTCCTTTGCATCTTTCTTTTGTGATTCTTTTAATGCACATATATTAAGTTCTACCCTTCATTTATTCTTTTGTCATTGTTTCCATTTCACTTTCCCTGTGTTTCATTCCTGTATCTTTCTTGTTTAGACCAAGTGGAGGATCCAGCTGGCAGTAGCAGCCATGTAGGACCCTTCAGGAACCTGATGGTAAGTGCACGTGTGTACTTATACTCAGGCTTCCACCAGGTTCTGGATTCTGAGGCTTTTCCCCCCCTCCTTTGGGCCTCTGTTAGCTCTTGACATCTTAAACTGTAAAAAATTAAGGGACAGACCTCAGGCCGCTCATTAATGTTCTTTATATCAGACAAGTAGGTTGTATTTTTCATTGGAAATCTAGGAGGAGAATGATGCAAATTTTGCAGGTATTCGTGGATTTTAAAAGCACTTTGCGAACTCGTGCAGGGAAGTCTATCAAAAGCTATTAAATATCTTCAAAAGTTGCTGAAGTGTAGATAAGTGAAAGGTGGGAGAGCATACCAGTGAAGTGTCACTGTTGCTCTGTTCTTTAATTTTCTTCCTGGGCATCTGCTGTTGAACACTCGTGGCCATGAAATGGATGCATCTGGAACAGTCAATGCCATGCTCGAGTATAGTGGCTTCTTTTATCCTTTACAAAGAAAGCTGCATCCTAGAAAATGAACAAGCTAAAGCTGGTAAAAGGAAAATACCAACAATCGGTTGGCATCTCTAGTTGTCAGAAATGGATGTGACGCGTGTACGTACGCAAGCGGTTTTGCTCGCTATTGTGAGTAAGGGCAAGTAGGTGCTAAATGAATCCTCTCTTCAAATGTGTTTGTGCTTAAAGGCCAGGAACTTGAAACATTTCCAGCCGTATCCGTGAGCAGGTTGCATCTTTTTTTTTTTTGAGGAGAATGACAAGAGAACTTTGCAAATGGTCGTCTTTCCATCAATAGCATAAGGAAATATGTGACTTAAGTAACTCAATTTTGCATACAAATCCTGCTGTTGTAGTGCTTTCCCAGATGATAGTTGGATTTCAGGTACTATAAATCTTATATTCTGTAAATGGATGACACTTTGGAAAACCTACCTTAGCATTTATGAGTGATTTTTGTTGTTGCTTTTACATATTCTACCCCACGCTTTGAACAGCTCAATATATTTCGAATCTTGTTATAAGAAACAATTAATTTGGTCTTGCTTTGAAGGCTTTTACAGTAACCTGTCACCATGCTGCGAAATTCAGTGCTGCTGTAGAACTGGATGTCGAATTGCCCAGTGAGTTGATCTGCAAAACCATCAGGCTGCACCATCTCGTGAATTCTGGTCTGTAGCCCTGGCCAGGCTTGGGGAGAGGGGCCTGTGGAGCAGTCTTTTCCTCCTTCTTTCCGTCTCACACACAGAAGCGAGAGATGAATCTAGAATTTTGTCGTTTCAGTCGCGATAGTGATGTTGGTCTTCAAGTGCTAAGCAGTCTGCAAAAAAAGTTGGTGGCTCTAAAGAGTTCTAGCAATTCAATGTGTTTCATTACGTCGCTCCTAAGGTGGATTGTGGTGCATGTTTGATTCCCTAGAATATCTTGAAATTTTACATGTGGATCCTTTACCTAGAAATGGGGCTGTTTGGTGATTGTGTTACTCTACGTTTCAAGAGGGATTTCAGGTGGCTTGGCAGATATTTCTGGAAACTGGTTTGAAATCCTTCCTACTCAGATCTTAGTACTGCAGGTTGTAATTACAAACATTAGAGATGCTGACAATATAAAATTATGTTCAAATTGAGCATTTGGTAGCCTGTCAGGTAAAGATGCGCTTCAGCTCCCTATGCCTGTGCGAACACTAAAATACCTGCTAAATCTTCCAACAGCTTGCAGGTGTTCGGTATAAAATACAGTTGAATATTGTATTGTCAAATAAACCGCTGTGGGTTCCTTATGGCAGATTTAGACACAGGGATTGTTGTAATATTTGAGGATATTGTGGGATAATTCCTAGTTCACTTTAGGAAGGATGTGTGTATATTTTCCAAAGGTGACAAAAATTCATTCCAAGTCACTGTTGTCTTTTTCTCAGACTAAATGTTGTTAAATTTGAATAAGAAGGCAAAAAAAAAAGGGGGGGGGATAATTACACACGTGAAAATGAAACACACTGGAATTTGGGGAGAGCCTGTGAAATCTGAGCTCCTTGAGAGGAAATACAATTATTTGAATAAAATAGAATGTTCAAGTGAAAACAAGCATTTCCTTTTAAAGCTGACCTGTGTCTGATCTGTTCCATTGGACGGGTGCATTCTTGGCAATTTTCAGTTTGAATAGAGGAACATTTTTTAACAGGCATTTCAATTTCTTGGCTCAAGATGTGAAAAATATTTTTGAGAGGGGGGAAAAAAAAAGGGAGGAACTCATTGACAGGATTGTGAGTTGGAGGGATGTGCTTCTAAATAAGAAATGGATTTAGGGCTATGATGCACGCTGCTGATTAGAGAGAAGGGTCAGTGTGTTAAAAAATGGCATTTTGTGTGTTAGAGGGAGCACAGGAGGAATTTGGATCGCTGCTTCTGGACAATTCTCAACTCTGAGAGGCGGTGTGTATTGGAAGTGTGAAGTTTCAGAGGAGTCTGGTGTTTCAGCCTCGGTGCTGTATGTAAAATACCCGTTCTGTATGGAGAACGTGGCCCTTGCAATGAACTGACCTGGAAGACCTTGATGTTTCATTTGTTATTACACAGTCCTTATCATAATTTTGACGTATTATAGGGCTGAATCTTTAGTGGAAACAATTAGCAGTATAACTGTGTAGTGCATTGGTAAATTAAGTTTTCAATGTCTTTACATCTTGCATCGCTGATGAGGTCTTTGCATAATGCCAGTTTGCCCTGATCCCCATTGCGTTCTTCATTCTGTGCAACTAATATGTGCTGCTTAATTTTGCTAACAGAAAGCATTAGCAAATGTATTTGTGTCAGTGGACATGATGAAATAACTTTGTATTTTAGTGTTACTTCGTTCCATTTAATTT
The DNA here is from genome assembly GCA_013399365.1 of Pampusana beccarii. Classification (NCBI taxonomy): domain Eukaryota; kingdom Metazoa; phylum Chordata; class Aves; order Columbiformes; family Columbidae; genus Pampusana; species Pampusana beccarii. The sequence goes on from VWYH01011236.1 coordinate 872,690, forward strand.
GGTTTTACTGTCTTTGCCTTGTTGGTCAAGATCATGCTGCTTTTAATGTTCTCATAATATTATTACTTCATTGTTTTTACTGTAGCTCGCTTCAAGTGGTTATTCATAATGTTTGTACAAGTAGAGAAGCCTCTATGGGTTTCTGCTCCATAGGGTCATCCAATTAACAGTAAGGATTAATAGTATATAAAGAAATTCCATATTTTCCATATACTTGTATGAGATACGGTAATTTAATAGCCATACGAAGGTAGTGGGTAACTGTATGATGTGAACTTGTTAACTCTGGAAAATACATTTCTTCTGTTGTCTGTTCTTGCTTTTGTATTTTGGAGTCTTAGGGTTTTTAGGAACTCATCGTTGTCTTTAATTTTAATTTCTTCTGAGCTCTATAAAGACTTATTGCTTTATCTGAATTCTATCTATTTTTTACTGATCTGTCTTTCCTATTCCTCAGGAAAACAGGGTTTCTACAGAAGTGTGTTATGTTCCAAAGCTGGGTGTTTTAATTTGTGCCACTCAAATATGAAAACTGTAAATTATTGGATAAGAATAATAAATGTTCCTTGTTTTTCCCTAGGAAAGAAAAAGACTCAGGAAGGTAAAAACAAGGGAAAGAAGGCAGTGGATACAAAACAGAAAAAGGCTGTTCTGGACTCTACTTCTGCAGATATGAGGGATTCTAAAGAGGGTGAGTTCTCAAGTATCTGACTTTCTCCTTCTGTCTCTTTGAATCAAAGGCCACTTCTGGTCATGTTTAATATGTTAGCATGTTATGTTAGTGTAGCAAAGTGAACACGTTTATATAGTTTGCCCAAACTTTTAGTAAGGGACTCGGATACGAGAAGTATGTCATTAAACATGTAGCTCTGCTAACAGGAAAAACAAGCTTACTTGTAAAATCTACATATAAATCCAAACTCCTGAGAACAGAAGAGCAAGGGCTTTATTCTAAAATAATATATTTGGAGCATAGCTATACAGTCATTATTTATTGCTATTTAACAGAAGTCAGCGTCAAGGAGGCAAAAAAAATATTAATACACCAATTAGCTAAGCATGCTTTTTGTCCTAAAGATTATCTGCAAACATGGTTTATAAATTGACTTGGCTTTTTTCATATAGTGTGCAAAAATGCCTGAAAGATATTTTAAAGGTCTAGTTTTTTGCCTGTTTTACAAGCATGTAAAACTTGCCAGTGCTGTGAGTGTAACTGATGATGTTGAAAGCTCTGGGTAGGTACTGATTTCTTTCAGGCTTCTTCTCTTGAACTTCTTTTGCCCCACGACTCTTCCATTCCATCTCTTGTCCCTTCTGCTTGCACACCACTGTCCCAGGCACATTATTCCCCAGCTGGGGAATGCAGAGCAACTTTCTGTTGTATACGTGTAACCGCTTGTGCAACTTTGTGTGAGTTGCCAGCAAAGTTATTTTCTTCAGCAGTGGATTTATCTGACAGCAGATGGGTAAAACTAGCATGCAGGGATGTGAATAAAGAAGCCGTTCACACCAGTAAATGAGATGCATGCAAGCTTTGGTTCAGAAGTGTAGGAAATAGCCATTCAGGCAATGGCTGCAAGAAAATGGGGTATAAGGAATGGGAAGGATGTTAATGATGTGGGGAAAATAGTCAAAATCCAAAATTGGCTTGACAGGCTTCCTGTCTACTTTATATGTATTGCAGAACTTCTCTGACACGTATTTGCAGTAAGAAAAGTCAGTGAAAGTTTCTTGGAGGTTTCCTGAAATATTCTGAAGTTGGCCTTGGAATGTCCTGCTGCTCTTCAGGCTGTTTGGGGTTTCTTGGCCACAGTGTTCAATCCAAAGGTTCTGTGTTAAGTGTAGGTTGTTGCCTGCATCTTGCAGAAGTTCCAGAAAGGAAATTTCTGGATCCAGTTTTACTCCGAGTACTGAATCACAGCAGAAGTAATTGGTATTGTGTTGAGTCATGAATGTTGGTTACGTTGTGTTAGAGGAAAAGGCAGAGGAAAGGTGCAGCACACTTTAAGTGTTTGGTAAAAATGTCTCATGCTTTTCTTTTCATACTTTCTGTGTCAGGTCATAAAGAGGAAGACGAAACACCTTCTGTTTCTGCTGTGCTGTCCCTGGAGCAAACAGCTGTGATTCAGGAAATGGTAAATCAAGAGGTGCTTCCAAAGCTGATGGTCCCCAGTCCCACCAGTGAACCACAAATGGTCACTGAAGACAAACCAGAAGAAGCAATAAACTGTGCATCAGATGACTTAGATGATGATGAAGAGGAGGATGATGAAGAAGAGGAAGATGAAGAGGAGATAGAAGATACCAATATGCCTAAAGAACATGCTGAAATGCCTTTGATATGTGAAGAAAAGTTAGACTCTCTGGAGGAACAAAAGAGTACGTCAGAAGAATCTCCAGAAAGCTCTCCAAAGAAAAAACTTGTTGTGAAAGTTCCAAAAGCGAGAGGGGAATCAAATGGTGACGTTCAGGAAACGTTCATGTTTCCCTGTCAGCATTGTGAGAGGAAGTTTACAACAAAGCAAGGACTTGAACGCCACATGCACATCCACATCTCTACTTTCAACCATGCTTTCAAGTGTCGATACTGCGGGAAAGCCTTTGGTACTCAAATTAACAGGCGAAGACATGAGCGACGCCATGAGGCAGGGCCAAAAAGGAAACCGTTCCTAACTTTGACGTCGTCACAACACTTGGATAATGTTGCTGATAACCAGGTGATTGTGGATGATGGTCTGAAAGATGATCTGAATGTTTCCAGTCTTGTGCAAGACTCTGTTGCCTTGGATTCTGAGAAAGTTTCCCAAGAAATGTCAAACTCTGCTTTTGCTGAGGAAAACAAGGAACCCAAAGAATTGCATCCATGCAAATACTGCAAAAAGGTTTTTGGAACTCACACCAACATGCGGAGGCATCAGCGTAGGGTTCACGAGCGTCATCTTATTCCCAAAGGTGTCAGAAGAAAAGGATTCTTCACTGAGGAGCCACCGCTTCAGACTGAGCAGGCCCCACCAGTCCAGAGTGTGTACGTAGCAAGTACGGAAATTGAAGAGGAAGGCGAAGTAGATGATGTCTATATCATGGATATTTCCAGCAATATCTCTGAAAATTTAAATTATTATATTGATGGTAAAATTCAGTCCAACAGCAGCACTAGCAATTGTGATGTGATCCAGATGGAGTCCAACTCTGCAGACTTGTATGGACTAAATTGTATCATCAGTCCAGTTACGGTGGAAATCTCCCCAAATTTAAAGGTGACCCAAACACATGTGAATGAACCTCCCAAGGAACCCTCCAGCAGTGGGAGCAACGAATCCAAAAAGAGGAGAACTGCCAGCCCTCCTCTCATACCAAAAATAAAAACTGAAGTAGACCCAGAACCTGTAACTCCCACTAGTTCTTTAAATCTTCCTCTTAGCATTTCAACAGAAAGCTTACCTTTTCATAAAGAAAAAGGTGTTTATTTGTCATCAAAATTAAAACAGCTTCTTCAGACGCAGGACAGTAAGAAGATGACTCCATCAAGTGAAATCCCTAAACTAGGACCTTCTGTTACATCCTCCCCTATTTTGCCTCCAGTGTCCAGTAGGTTTAAAAGAAGGACCAGCTCTCCTCCCAGTTCTCCACAGCACAGTCCAGTTCTTCGAGACTTTGTCAAATCGGGTGAGGGAAAAACTGTGTGGAATGATAATATTCGGAGTTCAAAAATGCCAAAGTTAGAAAGCCACAGCAACTCACCTGCTTGGAGCTTGACTGGAAGGGAGGAAAAAGAGACTTTGAGCACTCTTTGCTTTGAAGACTATAAAATATCAAAAGACTGGACAGCAGCTCCGACTTTTGGCAACGTGTGCAACCAGCAGCCGCTGGATTTATCTAGTGGCATGAAACAGAGGTCTGATGTCAAAAATAAGAATCAGGTTCCCTGGGAGTCTGTTTTAGATTTAAGCGTCCATAAGAAGCCTTGCAGCGATGCTGAAATTAGGGAGTACAAAGAAAATTCCATACAACCAACCTGTAGTGGTGTTAAAAAGAAGAAACCAACCACTTGCATGTTACAGAAGGTTCTGCTGAATGAGTACAACGGAACGGACGCAGCCGCAGACAGCACGCTCGCTGTGAGCAGGAGCGCGAGCCCAAGCAAACCCCTGGAGCCTCAGGCTGACCCTGACGTGGATCCCAGCCTCTCTGCATCTTCTCTTGACACTCAGCCCCTCAGTTCCTCAGTTTCCCCTGTGCCGCAGGCGGCTGCTGTACCTTCCATGTGCCAGCTGCCTCCTTTGTTAACGCCAACCAACCCTCCTTCCCCTCCGCCCTGCCCGCCTGTCCTAACCGTTGCTACATCGCCTCCTTCCCTTCTTCCGACGATGCCGTTACCAATTCCAGATGTCTCCGCCAGTGCCACTAACACTTCTTCCTGCCCATCTCCACTTTCTAACGCTACTACCCAGTCCCCGCTGCCAGTTCTTTCACCTACAGTTTCTCCTTCTCCGTCTCCCATTCCTTCGGTTGAACCTCTTATTTCTGCTGCTTCACCTGGTCCTCCTACACTCTCTTCCTCATCTTCATCCTCTTCTTCCTCCTCTTTCTCCTCCTCTTCGTCTTCATCATCTCCATCTCCACCTCCTCTCTCTGTAGTTTCTTCTGTTGTTTCCTCTGCTGATAATCTTGAAAATACTCTCCCGATAATAAAACAGGAAGAAGCTGAAAATGAGCAACAGAAAGCAAGAGAAGATCCTCATACTTCAAGTGAATCAGTAGTGCAGGAAACATTCAATAAAAGCTTTGTGTGCAATGTCTGTGAATCACCTTTTCTTTCTATTAAAGACCTAACGAAGCATTTATCCATTCACGCTGAAGAATGGCCCTTCAAATGTGAATTCTGTGTACAGCTTTTTAGGGATAAAACAGACTTGTCGGAACATCGCTTTCTGCTTCACGGAGTAGGAAACATCTTTGTTTGCTCCATCTGTAAAAAGGAATTTGCTTTTTTGTGCAATTTGCAACAGCATCAGCGGGATCTCCATCCAGACAAGGAGTGCACACATCATCAGTTTGAAAGTGGGACTTTGAGACCCCAGAATTTTACAGACCCCAGTAAGGCGAATGTGGAGCACATCCAGAGCCTGCCCAAAGATTCTTTGGAACCTTCTAAAGAGGAGGAAGATGAAGATCTGAATGATTCCTCTGAAGAGCTTTATACTACTATAAAAATAATGGCATCTGGAGTAAAATCGAAAGATCCAGATGTTCGTATGGGCCTCAATCAACACTACCCAAGCTTTAAACCACCTCCATTTCAATATCACCACCGGAATCCTATGGGTATTGGAGTTACCGCAACAAACTTCACAACCCACAATATTCCACAGACTTTTACTACTGCCATTCGATGCACAAAATGTGGTAAGAGTGTTGATAACATGCCTGAGTTACACAAACACATATTGGCCTGTGCATCTGCCAGTGACAAAAAGAGATACACACCTAAAAAAAATCCAGTACCACTGAAACAAACGGTGCAGCCGAAGAATGGCATGGTTGTCATAGCTGGCCCTGGAAAGAACGCCTTCAGACGAATGGGTCAGCCCAAAAGACTGAATTTCAATGTTGAGATTAGCAAAATGTCTTCAAATAAACTGAAAATAAGTGCATTGAAAAAGAAAAACCAGCTGGTTCAGAAGGCTATCTTGCAAAAAAAGAAATCTGCCCAGCAGAAGGCAGAACTGAAAAATAATCCGTCCGAGTCAGACTCTCACATCTGCCCCTACTGTAATAGGGAGTTTACTTATATCGGAAGTTTGAATAAACACGCATCATACAGCTGTCCCAAAAAACCCATCTCCCCCTCCTCTAAAAAGAACTCCTCAAAAAAAAGTGCAAGTTCTCCTTCACCTGCGAGCAGCGAAAAAGGCAACAACCTGCGCAGGCGAACGGCAGATGCGGAGATCAAAATGCAGGGCATGCAGCCCCACTTGGGCAAGACCAGAGCGCGGAGCTCGGGACCTGCACAGCTCCAGCTGCCCTCCGCAGCCTTCAAATCCAAACAGAACGTGAAATTTGTGTCTTCGATTCGCTCCAAAAAGCCAAATTCCTCTTCGTCGTTGAGGAACTCTAGTCCTGTGAGAGTGTCCAGAATGGCCCACGTGGATGGGAAAAAAACTAAGGTGGTCGCTAAGAGCAATTCCTCCGGAATCTCAAGCAAAGTGTCCCGGAAATTGCACGTCAGAATACAACGGAATAATAAAGCGGTTTTGCCAAGTAAATCTGCTGTGGCGAGTAAGAAAAAGGCAGACAGGTTCGCTGTAAAATCTCACGAGCGGATCGGGGGGCCGATCACACGGAGCCTGCAGCAGGCAGCAAACGCAGAGGCAGCGGAAAACAAAAGAGACGAAAGTACAAAGCAAGAGCTAAAAGATTTCAGGTAAGCATTTAATTTGAAGTTGAAGCAACACAGGAGCACGTTGCTTGCTGTTTTGCCGATTTTCTTTTTCTTTTTTTTTTTAATTTCTCAAATTAAAACAAAGGTTGCGTTTCCTCGAATGTGGTTAAGTAGCTCAGTGATGCTGGGGTACGATGTACATACTTGATGCATTTTGTCATGAAATAATACATAGTTTGTACAGAGAGTGTCTTTCCTTATAAACTGAATTGAAAACTCTGGAAAAAAATGTCAGTGCCCGAGTGCAAATAAACTTAACGTCATTAAACGTGATGTTATCGGAGACAGTGACCTTGTATTTGGTATCTAACGTGTATGGTGGCCCCAAATCGTTCTTGGTTTAGTTCATGGTGGTTTGCTAAGCTGAAAATCATGACTGCTTTTTTTTTACTCACTAAAATAACTCGCGTTGTTGGTTTTTTGATAGAAAGCGTGCTCTGCATATCATAAAAAAAGCCATGACCAAATACTTCAGAAATGTATGTACATACTAATCGAGTCAGATCATTAAATACTTAAGGGAAATAGCCTTGTAAGAAAAATTATATGAACATGTAAATTCGTTAGAAGTATCACGGTCTTATGTTTCAGTATAAACAAATTTTATAATTAAAGTTCTGTTTCTTTTTGACAAGGAGCATTTTAATCACAGGAAAGGGTAATACCTCAATAAATAAATAAAATCTGAACCTACGTGCCTGAGTCCCAACTTCTGTCTTCATGTAGTCTCGCCAATCAATAGGATATTTTGCAAACTGTTTGTAACTTTCTTAGCACGTTCCTGCCTGTCTGCCCACAGGATTCCGGTGGCGATATTGAAATGGAGTTTTCCAAGAGTGCCTTGGAAATAGGTGTCTCAATTATTGATTAGCTTGCACGAAGCTCACTGGTAATTAGGAGTTCTTTTGGTCTGGGTAATTGCGGTGCATGGCTGGGATTAACACCAGTATTTTTTAATCAAACTGGTAGTGGAGGACAGGGAGGAACTGTGAACCTGCTTGAGAACAAGTGTCCCCTGGTAGAATTTGTCAAAAAGTGTCAAAATCCAAACTGTTTGCAGCTCGTGTGTCTTAGCGGGAAGGCCTCACAGGTGGAAAGTTTGAGGAAATACTTTGGAAAGTTTCAATATACAGAATTATTTCAAAGAGCAAGAGGGGAACTTGACTTAAAATAGTCAAGACCCAAATCAGGATGTGTTGCAGGAGAAAATGTTACTGGAATATGGAGACTAGTGGGGAAAAAAATGTCTTTAAGGAACAAGAACTGTCTACCAGGCCAGGTCTCTTGGGACATAAACATCTTTCTGTTCCTGAATTCTCATCAGCTGCTCATGGTGTGACGTGTGAAGCTGCTTCACATCGTGCCACAGCAGATCAGGAGCTTTTGAGGCTGGAATGACACAGCTTTCCATTTAAAATAGTGGAAATCTTTTGTTTTGACCTTAAGCAAAACAACTGAGTACTTGGATATCTTGCATATGGAAATTAATAGTATTGGGGGGTAATAACAATTCACCTGGGGACAGGATTTCCCTGGCTCTCTCAAATACAGTTAGTTTACTTCGGCAGCTTGTGGGCTTTACTGGTTTAACGAATAGATAAGCTAGAAGAATTCTTGCTTTTTGTTTCTGAAATGATGTTCATAAATCTAGATTGTCTAGTCAACTTGTTTTCTATCAAGTATATAATATAAAGATTATTTTTTTTTGCTTTCCTACACTGATGCCAGTACAGGCTAACTTTGGTTCTATGCTATGTCGGCACTGTTGGTTTTAGCTTTTCCCAGGAAATCTCAATATTTTTTCAAGACTTGCTTCATGTAATACTTGTCTCCAGATTTGCTTTTCACCTTTCCGTTTTTCTGTGTAAGCATACTCCGTTCACAAAGCCTTTGTTTTGTCATTTATCGTCAGTTTTTGTTTTTTATTTTCTAGGAATCTCCTGTAAAAACCAAACCAAACAAACAAACAAACCCTTTAATGACATGGTAGAGCTGTTGCATGCTCCACTTAGGATAAGCACTACGCCAATGGATGTGAAATCCAGCAAGCTTGCGAAACCAGCTGCAGCTGACTCAGAATCATAGAATTGCCTGCGGGCTTCTTGCTAAGATTCAGTGGCGGGTATAGATTTTTTATTTCGTGCCTGACACACGCACTGGGCTACAGGACGATTCAGATAGAAGAGAAGGGTACTATTAAAAACCAAACCAAACCCCTGTGAAACCGTCAAAAGCAATGGTGGGATTAACTCAAGCAAACCTTTTGCTCTGGTGTTTGCGCAGGTCCTGCTTTGTCCCATGTGTCTGTGGCAAAGCAGGTTCCTTCCTTTGGTCAATAACTCAGTGGAGATTCAGGGACAACAAACGTTGCTGCACTCGGTGTTTTTGTCACGTGTTAAGTCTCTTAAAGCCTTTTGTCGAAGTGAATGGGTAGAGGCCAATCTCGCATAGCAGAATTCCCTTTTCTTCCCACCTTCTCACTTTCTGAGTCTTTTACACGTCCAGCGCACAGCGGGGAAAAAGCCTTGTTGGGATGTTTTATGGATTTTTCCAAATTCCTATTTATACATGCAAATGAAACTTTATATAGCGGTGAAATACTGATATCGATTTCTAAATACCATATATATAATGAATGCAGTGTATCTTTTTATCGATAAGAAGGCTAGACCAGGACTACGTACCTGTATATTTTGAAAGTTAAATATATAATTACTCTAAAAGGTCGTACACTTCTAATAACTTAAGAGGGCAAATTGGTCTGTTGTTCATAACGGTTTTTATGGAAATGCCCTTTGTCGTGTGTTCATAGAGCTTTCAAGGTTAACGACAGAACTGATGGAAAGTGACGAGTTTCTTTATACAGCCACCCCTTTTATTTTTTGTTCTTGACTTAAAAAGTAATCTACCTCTTAAAATTTGTAGTTTAATACTTGTTTGGTGAATTTGTGCCACTTTCACTTTCACTATCATTCCCATTTTGTTACATTTCTGTTATGGGGACTTTATGTTGAAATATTGTATAAAGCATTTGTAGCAAGTTTAAAAAAAAAAACAAAATAAAATATTTAAAATTATTTAAATTGTTTTGGACACTTCAATTGTACTATATGTGATTTACATTTTACATTAATTTCATTTTGTTTTCATTTTGGGTTGTTAATCTTGGAGCATGTTTCCTGTATTAAAGTTTGCTGTTAGCTATATTGTTTCTTTTATTGGAGAGTGATATAAAAACTATTCTAATGCAAACATTAAAAATTACAATTTGACATAAAAGTGGGGTTGTCGTTGCTTTTGAACGCTGTAGCCTTTTGCTGAAGATCCTGTAAATGCAGGTAAGCAACTGAAGAGGGATTTTTTTCTTCCAGCATGAAATGCAAACTTCATGTGAGCCTGAGATGTATTAAGGAGTCTCTGTGGCGTTGCAAGCACTTAATGACCAACTAGATGGAACCATCATGACACATTTTCTATAACTGTAACCAATAAAGCAAACTTTGTAAAAACTTGTGGGAAACTCGCCTTTTGTATGGAAACCAGATGGACCAGGGCAAATGGAACAATGTACATCTAGAAGGAATTAAGTCTGCTTGCATCCTTTCCTTGTCTACACCCAGTTCACGGAAACAAGTTTGTACCAATTTGACGCTTTGGAGTTAGTCTTAGCTTTGCTTTTTCTTTTAATTGTGGACACAGTAAATTTAAACTATTTTGATTAAAATTGCACACACCACTTCAACTTTTTCTGACATTATGATGTTCTAATTTTATATGCTTTCAATGTGTGGGGTAGTTTAATTTAAACAAATACATGTAAAGAGTTTGGGGATGTTGTATTCCAGCGCTGAGATGTTCATTCTGTCTCCTGCAGTGGAGCTGGAGGCATCTGTGTCCCTATTAGTGTGACATCGGATGGAATAATGTACCATCGCTACGACTGGCACTATTACGGTGACGCCTTTCTTAGCACATTCACTATTAATCCAGTAGTCATTTAATATTTTAAGTAGGTGTCTATTCAAATTAATACTTCTGTTTGAGTGAGGCTCTTTGGCAAGAGCTCCCTGTTTATTTTCTCATGTAATAGGTCATTCCCTGGACGTTATTCTCTCCATAACAAAGTTTTCCCTGAATTTGAATGGATAGGGAAAATCTGGTAGAAAATGTGGTACCTCAGATAAACCGTTTTGCATGCTCAGAGTTGTATTTGGGTATTTTATAAGGATTAGGAAACCTGTAAAAAGGGTAAAAATGCTCCTCTAGTTGTAAAGTTACTGAGGGTGGGATATAAAGTTATCCTTAACGAGTCATTTTGCATCTTTCCAGCTGTGAACTGATCACAAATAAGCCCCATTCCTTCCCTAGTTCCTTAATATTATGGTATTTTCGTTACTGTTTCTCTGCTGGGCTGTTAAATCCTGTTGTGTCCTGACCCTGGTTCACGCGTGTTTGCAGGTGCCATGCTGTGGGATGCAGATCTGTGTTCCAGAATGAGCCTTAATCACCACAGGAGTTTCATTCCTGCATAGGCTGCTCTCCCCAGGCAGCAAATGTACAGCTCTTCTAGTTCCTATTGCACCTCATCTGCATAATTGAATCTGTGGCTTTCCTAACTGCCTCTTGACGATCTAAACGCAACAATAAAGCTGTAACGATGCCCAGAAAGTGCTGACATCTTTTGAAATTCGTCCAAACAGGCAATGAAAACAATTAAACTTGTCCTGTTTACAGAGACTGAACGCTGGTCAAGATCAAACACTGTGTCGGTTTAATGAAAACAGCAATACTGCAATGGGATCTAACACAGCGTGTTTACCTTTTTTTCTTTTTCCCCGTGATCCAGTTTGCTGGAAGGGTTTAAAACCAGCTTGTATCAGAGGTTGTCTTAAATGTGTTAGGCCTGAGGCGTTGCAGGACAGTCCAGGTTGACGGGCCGGGCCCCGCGTGTGGTGGTTCCTGCCCTTTGTGTGAGGTGCTTGTGCTGGGGTTGGTGCTGCTGTGTTTTGTTGGCATTTTGTATCGTGAGCCTTCTATTGGAAGTGTTCTGGTTTCGTTCCCGATGGTTTTCTTGAGGGAGGCATCATAGCAAGCTAGATCCTGGCAACGTGATGTGTAGATTTTCCATTTCAAATGTAGAAATGAGTAGCGCTCTCTTCTTCGGAGCTTTTTGACCTCATTTCCAAAACTGTGGGGCCAGTTCCAGCTTTTCCCGGAGTCAGGTTCAAGAAGCTGAGGTGCAAGTGATAACCTGTGACAGACAAATAACTTGTGAATGACCTTCAAAAGAAAACTTAAAAGGCTTTACATACCAGCTCTAGCTTTTGTTTGCCAAACGTGGCGTCTCCGTGAGTCACATTATATTGTGTTTCTTTTCATGATGAAAATGAGCTAAAGGACAGATTCTGAATAACAAGTGATGCTGGTTTGGATCTGAGCTTTTGTGGTGAGTTATGAAAAAAGAAGTGAGCTTCCACGTCTTCTATTTAATTAAATTGATAAAAAATTAGAAAGAAACTCTTGGGACTAAGATGAGATTTCATAGTAGTAATTGAAGCTACTTTAATACCAATAAAGGGCAAAGCTGACTTTGGTCACCTCTATGCAGTATTTTAAAATAGAATATTAATACCTGTTGTAGAATTAATACCATATTGTGTTTGGTGTTTTAAAGCCATCACTGGAGTTTTGAAAAGCACTCAACAGTTGGATGCACAAATCTTATGGGCCTTTAATGGGAATTCTGAAGCCTCCCCTACAAGCCACAGCAATCTGAATGGATTTTTGAAGTGGTTTCCTTCATCTGAACAGTTATTCCAAGATCTAATGAACTGAGAGCTAAAGGCTACTCAGGAGATGTCTTAGAAAACAACTGGGGAACAAAGTGCGAATTCAAATGGTCAAGAGATTTTTGAAAAGCTGATATTCAGATCGCAGATCCGGAGTTTGTTTCCCATTTATGGCTGTCCCGTGATGCATTTTAATTCTATGGTTGTGTGCTGTATTTTTTTGGTAGAGCCCGTATAAATTCATAAGGTGAAGCTGCTTGAAAAGTGAATAGAAGCTCTAATGGAAGAGGGTACATGTGGGACCTTCCAGTATTGTTTGGAAGAGTGGGAAAATAATTCTATTTCAGAGGAAGATGCAAATAAAACACTATCAGAAAGTCATGATATATAATACTAAGGTGATGGTTTGCATACTGTGAGACAATGAAACATACTAATGTTATTAAAGATGGGTCTTTAGTCCTGCTTTGTTTTCCTCCTTTATTCGAGGCTGGAGTGGTTTGTGGAGCACAGAATAGTGATCAGCACCATGCACTTTGTATATATTTCTCTGCTTATTTTTTTTGCAAGAGTTCTGCGTTTCACAAGCCAAACAGGGTCTCTGAGTCATGGTTTGGTCCTCCCAGAAACTGCCGAAGGCTTGTGAGCAGCAGCTTGGGTTATTCAGCGGGTGACGTCCCATTTCTCAGCGGCGGCGCTGGAGCTGTGCAGCAAACCCGAGGCGTGCGCTGCTCATCGCGTCCCGCGTCAGTCAAAGAAAGAAGAATCGTCTGGTATCTGGGCCTGTTTCAGCAGAGCCTGCCGCAGTTCCTCCTGCGCTTTGGGCAGGGCCGCTCAGCAGAGTTAGATGCCGGGGGTTTGGTAAATGCGAGGGCTTTGTTTCGGTGCGGACGCTGCTCCCGTGCCGCTCTTGCAGGGAATTTGCTTTGGAGATGCCAGGCGGAGCAAACTCCATCTCGTGCAGATGAGTGCGAGTTGCTATCGTGTTCCAGCTGTGACTTGCTGGTAGGATGGATTTAGCATTTCATTTAGGGACTGTGCTTTCTGCTGAACGCTGCGGAAGGAGGTAGGAAGGTGAGAAATAATGAATTCTTCTGGCACTGAGCTGCTTTGAAGAGTCGCACATTCCAGCTCCGCCGTCGCTGCACTTTGAGCTTGTGTTCCCCGGTCGTTACAGCAGATGCTTTCACGCGTCTGTCTTTTTAAACCGAAAGCTCCTTTTGTTCTGTGGTTTATTTTGTATGTAATGGGATGTGCAGGGCTGAGGGACGGTGCTGGTTGTGCTGCCCTTCAGGAATCGCTTTGAACTCATTTGGAGGGACCATTTCTGTATAAAGCTAAATAAAAATCAGCTGCAGTCTTCCCCATGTGTGATAAAAGTTCTCTTGTTCTTTTCCTTTGTCATTAATGTAGTTCAATACACACAAACCTTCTATCAAATCACCAGGTTAGGTTACTTGCCAGTGTAGAAGCTGGTTTTGGATACTGCTGGTTTTAATCCAACATGGAGCACCTTTTGGCTTGCACGATGCTCTGGGCTTCTTTAAAAGGGCAGGAAGATAAATTGCTGACCTGATACTGTTCATCTAAATGTCTAGATCTAGACCAAGACTTCTTAAAGTGACTAATAATTTCTTTCAGCTCAATTTGGAAGCAGCATCCAGGAAACTGATCTTCCAAAAGAGCTCAGTAGCCCCCAGTGATGAATCCCTCTAAAGTGGCTACTTCGGATCACCAGTTGCTTTGGAAAATCTGACCAAGTGAAACGATATTGAGCCATCAAGTTGAGGTCGTCCCCAGCTGAGTTGCAGACACGGTGTGAGTTTTTCCAACGGTTCCCGGTGCTGATTTGGCCGTTGATCACTGAAGTTCATTGTGCTCTGAAGCAGGGTTTCCTGGGGCTGGAACTAGGTCAGCAATGAAGGAACTTGAACTCCAGAGCACGTGCATGAGAGGGAACGGTTTCTGAGTTACTGAGGGGCAGCGCTGCTGCTCTGAAGTTCTTCGAAGCCCCGTGGTTCCAGTGCTGCTCGGAACCTTGAAAGCCGAAAACACCAAGGGTTGCACCAACAGGTTTTTCCAGTTTAAATTCATGAAAGGCCTGACCATAAAATCATAATATTCACATTCTGTCCTTTAGCATCACATGCTTGCGAGATAAAATCCTGACGTGTTCCAGCTTTTTTTTACTGCTTTCAGAAATAAACACACGTAAGTCTCGCAATAGCCGCGGTCCAGCACCTTAAGATCCTTTTTGCTTTCTGCTGCTCCCCCAGTTTTCATGCACAGAGGCAGGACTGTCTGCATCCTCCTCAACAACATTCTATCCACAAGCCTTTTTGCTAAATATTCTGTTTCACTGAAAAAAAAATCATGTAATGGGTGCTTGATGTTTTTCCAAGTCCTTGTTTTGTGTATTTATTTTGTCATTAAGCAATGCGCTGGTGCAAGAGAGTACATGCCACTGAGCTTAGCAACACATGGTTTAGTTCTGGCTGGGAGCAGAAAGCCCAGAAATCTCATTTATCCCCAAGCCCCCTCGCTTGCCTTCTGGCCTGTAAAATTACCTCGCCTAGTCCTGCAAAGCCAGGAATTTACCTTTAATCCTCCACACCTTTTTATCTTTTTTTTTACAAGCAGTAAATTATTTTAGGACTCAGTCTGTGTTGTTTTATTTAAGAGGAGTAACCACTTTGGATAGAAAACGTGCCTGTTGGTAGGAGCTGTGTTGGAGCGTGAGTGCCTGGGGCTGAGATTTTGGACCGTATGCATGGGGTTATTTTAGAGGTATAAGCCCTGCAAGAAAAACACGCTTTGATTGAGGTTCAAATGTGAACCTAAATTACCTGAGTGTTTTATCACACGCTGGGCTGGCTGTTCACTGAATTTCAGCAGCGTGACCACGACCGTATCAGCTCGCTCCAGCTCATTCCCACAGTAACGCACCTTTTCTGGGGTATTTTTAGCGAGCGAAACTCACCGCTGGGAAGAATGTTTGTGGGACAAGTGTGGTAAGAGACAAGGGAATTTGCGTTAAAAATACCTGATGTATTCGGAGAATGTCTGAGGGGAGGGTGTGTGCCAGGAGCTGGAATTTTCACTTGCGGTCTAGTTTGTGCTGCTCGTTTCAAGGCTCGGTGGCCCAGGAAGGTGTCTGGAAATAGGAATTTGGTTTAGACAAACAAGGTGAAATTTCTTAAGCATTCAGATTAACTTGGGACAGGAGCTCAGTATGACGAGGGAACCTGGGTCTCTGTTCCTGCCCCAGTTTCAAACTGCGGATTTCCTGGGCAAATCACTTTCTTTCTGACTCAGTTCTGCATCTGGAAAACGGGGATAATGGTACAGACTCGCACTATCAACCAGCATCAGATCGAAGGATGGGAGACTCTAAGACCTGGGATTTAGTGAATTTATTGTAGCAAGTCTCTCTGAGTTCAGTGGTTTGCCTCTCTGTTAGGCTGTGCTTTCAGGCAAAAGCGAGCGCTTTGGGCCCTGTCTCCATGTTAAAAAAAATAGCATCGTTGAAACTTTTGGTTTAGCTTGAATTTCTAGAATAGCTGGTACATTTACCAAAACCGTTTATCCTGATTTAAAAATCCAACTTGACACAGAAAACAGCGTAGGTGAGTCCTTCCTGCTGCCTAACATTTGGTCCTCTTGCAAGCACAGTATGTTTTCTGATGCAATTACATTTTTGGTTTGGTTTGGTGTTTTGTTGTCGGCGGTTTTTTGGTTTTGTGTTGTGTGGGGTTTTGTTTGTTGGGTTTTTCCCCTGCTTTTTCCTTTTTCCAGCAGGGACTGTCCTTACACTGGGGGTTTGCTGTGTGTGCGCTGGGGCCGGGCCGCGGCCCCCTTGGCGCTCCCCTATTCAGTCCCTATTGCTCGGCAGGGTCGGCACAGGCCGTGCGATAATTCCTTTTCTCTTGCCGGTCTCCAGTTACCCCACGCGGGTGATGGTGAGAGCAGGTGCAAAGTGACAGCTCTAGAAATAGCAACTTCGAGAGCTCTTCCTGGGCTGTTCCAGCTCCCCGGCCCCTCTGCGATCGCAGACCCCGGGAATTCCTCCTCCAACATCCCGCTGTCCCTGCACTTCTTGGAACAGGCTCCGTAAAACTCGAGTTCTCGACCCACTTCAGTTTAATGTCGCTGCGGAGGAGGGCGCCGGTTTCTGAGCCGCTCGGTAGAGCAAACGTCGCTGTGGGGGCTTCGCTGGGCGGTTTCCATGTGCGGTTAATTGAGAGCAGAGGGGAGAGGCAGCAGTAAAACTCCACCAAGAACTCGATTTCAGTTTCTAGCTAGAAAAACAATCCTTTTGTATCTTGGTCCATTAATCCTGAACTTGGGAATAATGAGCCGATGATCTGTTAGCTTTAAAACGAGATGAAACGGGGCGAAAGATCCCTTGAGCGTGTTGTTTTGGGGGAGGGCGAGGGGTGCACGTTTGGAAATGCTGGTCAGATTTTCTCAGATACTTCGTCTCTTTAGATTCGAGGCTTTTAAGTTTCCCACAGGATCTAGGCATTGGTTCATTGCGTGCAATAACATGCAGATGTTCCCGATTATCGAAGAACCTTTCCGAGTCATAATTAATTTTTTGACATTAAGCGTTGCTTAAATGGAAACATTCTAAATAAAAAGAAACTAAAATGTATCTCTTCTAGTTATAGTAAAGAAGTGAAGCCAAACAAACTGAACTGATTTTGGATATTCTTCAGTTGCCCTTGGTAACAGTCCTTGTATGGGACAAGAAAATCTGTTTTTTGTTGACTCCCTCATTACCACTTTGTGAATCTTGCGCACGAGATGAATGCTTCAGTATTCAATTCACAAAGGCTGGAGAGCGTTATTTACATATAACAATAACAGAACTTTAGCAGATGATTTCAACCACAAATTGTAATTTGGAAATAATCAAATTTCTTACTTCTCTGCATTTCTGTGGTTTTGTTTTTCTGTTGTAATGGAAAATTTTGCGCTTCTTTGTCTAACTGGCAGTTACACTGCACAACAAAATCTGTATGTGAGGGCGAACAATAACCGAAATCTCCTTGAAAGGGGGTATATTGAACTTTTAAAAGAACCCGGAGGAAACCCTAACTTTTTAGCTTCTCTTAGATGTGGTGTTATGTAATAAAATTGTATTTCAAAAGATGTTCCCTTGGAAGAACATGAGTAGTTGTGTTGGGTTGGACTCGGGAAGGGTTTGCACAGAGGTGGGTACGTGATCACCGCACGCACCGGGGAGCGGACGTGTCTGAACACCCCAAGGAGCTACAAGTACGTGCAAGATCCCAAAAGGGGCTGAATATAAAAACAAATAGGGACTTTTTGTAATCTTTTGGTGTAAGGAAGTTTAGCCTGCGTATACATTTGCCGTTCGTATGTTCAGAATATGACACGAGCCTTTCCGCTGCCTTTGCTTTGAATGATGTTTTCTCGAAATCACCATCGACAGAGGTGTAACGCTGTCAGTTAAAATCTCTGCTTTTCACTGTGGGATTCTTGGAGTTAGTTTAGAATTTGAAGTGAAATAACGTATCGTGTACAGACACTGTAGCGGCAAAAGTGTCTGCAGGCTTGGACCTTGGGAGAAATGACCAGATGGGGTATTATCCTTATATAAAGTGATATTCCTTTTCCATAAATATGTGATTTTAAACCTGATATGGAGTGTCCTGAGAAAACAGATGGTAACTCTTCTGGTTGTTCTTCACATAACTGGATTTGTGTGTCTGTCCCAGTTGGAGGGTCTGGCTGGAACGTGGGGTGGGAGGCTGGATGCCGCTTCCTCTTGCTATTGTCGGTTTCCTACTGAAATAACCTCACAGGGTAAGTTCAGAACAAGGCAAAAAACCCTCCTGCCTTGAGAACTGGCTCTCAGTACTTGCGGGGTGGGTGGAGTGAAGGGTTTCTTACCACTTACCAAAGCCCCTATGGGGCCCTAAAGCATATCTCTTGTTTTGGTTTCTTCGGTTGGGGTTTTTTTTTTGCCCCGCTACCCTAACACGTTTTGAGGTTTTTTCTGCCTCTTTGTACAGTTACAGGCTCCGCATGGCCTCTAGATGTCCCTCCTCCTCCTCGCATAACACCAGCACCAGGCAGTGTAAGAAACCCAACTGCGCAGCATCCCACTTCTTCAAGGAATAGACTCTTCTGCACGGCCAAGCGACCCAGGTACGGCGGCGGCGCCGGAGGATGCGCGGAGCTGGCGTGTCGGCTGCCGCTCTGGGGTTTTGGCGAGATAAACTGGGGTAATGAAGCTGTATGGGCTTTGACAAGCTAATGGTCCAGTCCAGTGTTACTGGTGAAACTGATCTCCTGTTGGTTGACAAGATACGGTCTTCTGCTCCTTCATTTCCCCGCCTGTAATAATCATCTCCTTCATACTGATGTAAAGCTAAGGGACGTTACGTGTATAAAGGTAAAGGTGAGAATGAGTGCCAGCAAAACCAACGCTCTGCAGTGTGAAATTCATTCTTTGTTAAATATGTTCAAGAAAATAACATTTGGGGGGAATGTTAGTAAAATTCTGAAGTTTACTATCTCCTGAATGAGGGGAGGGGTTGCTAATGAAATGTTAAACACCCCTAACTGCAGCACAGACCGTTGAGTTGGGGGAAACCCAAGCAAAAGTTGAATTGTGCGCATCTCTCCTGGCCAGCACTCGCTGTTGGCCCTGCTTCCAGCTCAGTGCCACAGGGCTGGGACTCGGCTTCATCTCGAAGCTGACTCTGACTAAACGCAACTTGCTGTGTATTTGCAGGTACTAGGAGCTTTTGACTGGAAAAGACGAGGTGAAGCGATCCTCAAGCACTATCCTCTCCTGCTTTGTCTCGAATGAGGTGAGAGCGGTTCCTCCATAGACACCAGGGACAGAGGTTTCTTCTGCTGGAAGCGACGGTGTCGTCTTGTCCTCCCTTCCAGAGGGACCGAGCGTGGAGCAGGGCTCCTGCCTCCTCCAGGGAGCGATGGGCTGGTGAGAGGGTGATCTCGAGGTCCCGTGGAGTCCACTCATCAACAGCCAGTGGAATAGCGCGGAGAAACGTTGGGACAATTGCAGGCAGATTAACCATGTCCAGAGGGTTGATGGGTCTGGATGGGTCTCCTCTTCCTGGTAGAACACAGAGGGGTTTAACATACTATGCAATTAAATTCTGAAATGACTGTTACATCGGTTTAGTTTCTACTTTGCATCTTAACGGGTAAAGAACTGGGCATCCCGCAAACATCCACTGAAGGGAGCGATAGGTTTGGCTGAGGTTTCCAGAGTCTGTGGATACCCCAGTCTCTTCACTTCGTACCATTAGCTTTAACGGGCACGATGCCATTGCTTTCCAAGGGCATCAGGACCCATGGTTTTTTTTGAAGACCACCTGCTCCGTCATCTCCATGAAAAAGCCCAGTTTCCTAAAGGGACGAGCATCCATTCCTCAAAAGCTGCCGTGACATTTGTTGCCGATCTGGTACTCCTGTTAAAGTCAGGTTTGATTTCTTTAGCGAGAGGATCAAACAACGCGTGTTGCTGTGCAGTATCAAGCAACGCTTCTCCTTACATACAGACCTTGTGTTTGCGACCCTCGATACCAGCATGCCTGGTTTCTGCGGTCCTGCAGACAGGACATCATGAAGGTAGCGGGGAAGGCAGCCAGTGAAGACAAGCTGAAGAAATAGGTTGGTAAAATGCAGTGCAGAAAGGTCTCTTGCCCCAAAACGGTGACAATCACACATGGGTGCATCACCTGGCAAGGTGCTTGTCCGGGCCCCCGCAGATTTCACCTCCGAGATCAAGGCTTCCTTCTGTCAGGTTTTTGCAGGGTTCCTTCTAATTTACCATCTGGGTTTGGGATTTTTCAAGGAGGCCACGGGGGTCGATTGCCCTGTTTCCCCTTTATTTCAGCCCATTTATTCATCTCCTTGTCTTTGCACTCCACACAGATAAGCAGACATCTGTGTATGCACACGTGAGTTGAGAAAGAAACAAGTGCCCAGTTGATACTGCTTCCCACCACCCTGAAAAAGTCAAAAAAGGATCAGTTTTATATATATATCTATATATATGACATATATATTAATATATATATGTATGAAATTGCTGAAAACAGTTAATTTTTTATAGTTTTGATGAAAATCAAATTGTTCCAAATGAATACAGAAGCTTTAAATAAAAACATAGGTTTTGTTCACCATAAAAATGTTTTAGCTACATGTCGTTTGAGTTAGAAAGAAAAGGTCTTCGGGATCTCGTATTATCTAGCGACAGATTTTTCGGATAATCCTCTATTGGCGGCTTTCTAAGTGCAATTGCGGTTTGGGAAAAGGCTGAGATGCTGAGAACTGGATGAGCCATAAAATACTACGCATCCTTCTGAGTTGGAAGTGATGCTTCCAGTTTGAGAGTGCGAGGCCGTCGACACGGAGGTTTGTGGTTTGGGCCAAGAGCAGGGAGTCTCCATTTGTCCCCTCTCGAGCTTTTGGCTAGCAATAATTTCCTCTTGAAATACGTGATGTACTAATTCCAAACGAAGGCTGAAATTTTCCGTAGCAGCCTTGGAAGACTGAGATTTTCGTTATTCACTAAAACTAGTCGGGAGTGAGTATCCAAATCTGCTGGGCAGCTTGGTAAATCTTGGTCAAAAAGCACAGAAATGAAGTTTCCTGGCCTTACGTGTATCTCGAAGAAGCTGGCGGGCACGCACAGCTCTCCGATCGCTTTGGCTCGCTTTGCTTTTGCACGTTATCTTTTTATTTTGTCTCCAGTTTTCTCCTCCTTCTCATCATCTAGCATCAGTATGGTAAACCCTGTTCTTTCAAACAGGAATTATCTCCCCGTGTGTCTGGACATCATCTAGATCATTTGCAAGGTGAATATACAGCGCGAATTAAACCAGCTCCAATATACTCTGTCTTAAAGGACCGGTATGATACGATGCGATATGCCCTTGATTTTCGCAGCGCAGCTTTGTTCGGCATTCCGTCAAAAACGCCGCTTACTGTATAGATTTGCACTGGTCACGTGAGGATTGTTGCTGAGGAAGAGCTTTCTTGCCATGCAGCCCAAATCCTGCTTTAAACAATCGGTTCTTCTGAGACCCGCTCGACTTCCAGCCACAGTGAGTTAAATTACAGAGTTTCTGGCACGGATGCTGCTGAGTTTAGTGCCTTTAAGGCATACCAATGAGGTTATCAGAGGTCACTTTTGTGCAATTTATTTTTGCTGCTCTTTTTTAGAGCGGTATTAACTATAATAACTGACAAACTCAAGGAGAGAAGTGTGTAAATCGTTGTGATATATGAACATTTTTCCCAGAGAAACTCTGGTTTATCACACAAGCCTGTAAATATGTATTTACCATTTTAAAAGCACGTCTTTATGTCCCTGGTTGTAAATGCTCCGTTTTTAAAGTTTTATAACATGTTACTCAAGCAAGAGACCACAGCACACAGCTTTATATTGTACTGGTCTGTTTGAAGGATCTGTTACGGTCCAAGCTGTGGCAGAAAAATACCCACGCCACTGACAAGAAATAACCAGACTTTTCATCATTTTCCCTCAAATAACAAATGCAAGTTTTTTGGAAGGGTGGGGGAGTTGATTTTTCTTGCAGAAAAAAAAAAAGAATCAATTCAAAATGGTGTCATTTCTCTGGAACAATGAGGATATTTTATTCGCAGTCAATTCAGGAAAGTATGCCATTTTTATGTTTTTTTCCAAGGCAGAATTTCACAGTTTTGCAGCAAATTTTTAACCTCCCCCGTGCCTGCTGATGAAACGTGAAATTTTGCCCTTGACTAATGTCACAAGTTCTTGTGAAAATTCGAGGAGAGGGTGGGGAAAAAGCTCAGGTTTTGCATGTAGGATTTTGCAAGGCTGACACAGTAGCTCTGCAGTGCTCTCCTGATGATGCCGATGCTGAGAAGTTTATTAAAAATAAACTGTGTGGAGATGTGGTATTACCTGGTTGCCGCTCGGGTTCTGAACGTTGCTCTGGAAAGCTCTGTTGTCCGTCCGCCATGTAAAGAAAAAGAACAACAATAAAGTAACGTGACAAACGGCATCGGAGAACTATTTGTTATTATTTCAGCAAAGGAAGTCTTCAGAGTGGAAATCAAATAGATATGAGCTCTGAAATGGCTGAATGGTTTGGGATTTCCTGCAGGAGAGGAGATAGAAATGTCACCTTGGTCTGTCAAGCTCTGTGCACACTAACAGTAATTACAGCAGAAATTTGGATCAGGGCATGGATGGGAAGGTTTTTCTCTTCCTAGCAATGGTCCCTGTTTTGTGTGTCTCTGTCACAGGCCGTGCTCCATCACAAGGCCTGGAGGGGGAATTCTGTCCCTTATCCGGGGCTGTGGGACTTGACAGGTTTGTTGAGGGAACTGCTGAGGCTCCACGGGCCGCCGTTCGTCACCAGTGCGTTAATTCAGCCGCGTTCTTTAAAAATAGCAGATAAAACAAACACGTTTGGGGACAGCGGAAGTCTAGGTATTAATATTAATTTCACGCAGGCTAAAAATGGCTCTTTTGCCCCAGAAAACCTGAAGATTCCTTATGCATTATAAATCCGACCTGTTAATAAGAAATCGCTGTTGGCCCCAAGGCACAGCATTTTCTTGCCGTGTCAACCTCCTCTTGCGGTGTTGTGGCCCACCTGATTTTTATTAAACGGCGTTCAGTTTCACTTAAGTTTTGAGTGATCAGGTTTTGCTGAACTGTAATTCTCTCCCTGCGCGAGAATTTCTGAAATAAACTAAATAGCTACACGCCTTCTTTCGTCTGTCTGTGCTGTCACGTGTAGCAGCGCTCATCACTCCTTTTTATAAGAGCTGTGGCTTTTTTGGAAGAAGACTACCTTCAAACACAGGTAAGGGGGAAAAAACCGTTCTCATAACGAAGCTACTGCCTTAATAGTGTTTATTGTACCACTGTATGTATCGCACTGCTTGCAGCTGCCGGGAAGTTGACATCAAGCTGGGGTGGAACAAGGCTCTTCGAAGAAGGGATGCCACGAGGTAATCTATTAGATCTGAGGTGGGGTGGATCACTTAAAGCCTCCTGCGGTGTTATTTGCATGATTTTTTCCTTTGAAAAGGAAGCGGGAGCCCAGCTGAGATCACGTATCCCTTTTTCTTGGTAATCGAAAGGCACGCAAGCCCAAATCTGCCCCTTGCCTGGCAAAGGCTTTATCTGTGGCAAAGCTCACAGGAAGTAAACTCAGATAAAGAGAGCGAATTTTCATTTCTAGAGGTGGCCATTTAAACCATTATAGGAAGGAGCAATCTCATGGGAGACGATAGCTTTCACAGTACAGAGCCAATTTAGCAGCTGCTAAAGTGCTAAATCTACCCGTTTCTCTGGACTAGAGGGAATAGACACAATCAAACGATAAATCTGAGGTGGTGTGGGCAGCACCCATTCCCGGCTGAGCTGGAGAAGCTGCTCAGCCTGCAGCACAGACTGGGAGACGTGATTTCAATTCCCTGCTGCTAAAAATTCTCCAGGTGGCCCTGGGCAAGTCCTTTTGCCTCTCTTGGCCTCAGCTGCCTGCAGAAAGGGGCTAAAAACATCCCCCTGTCTCACCTGGGTTTTGAGCTACCCACAGGTGACTCGCATGATGTACCCTGGGCTTTCTGTTGCTATAATCTGGCAGTTTTGTACTTGCACCCAGGTCACGGTGTGTGCTTTCCGGGCCTTGGATGACCTTCTTCCCAGCAGCTCCCCAAAGAAAGCACCGATGAGTCACGGAGGACAAAATCATGCAGAGCGCCCGGAGTCAGCATCTCCATCAGAGGGAGTTTTTAGAATGAAGATGAATCAGCTGTGTCAGACTTTGCTGGGAGTTAACTCTTGGCCTTTCTTCCCTGCAAACAGCCCCGGCTGGTGTTGCCACTGAAGGAGCCACAACGAGGCGGGGGCCGCAGCGCGGTGGGCGGCAAAACCACCGGCATCACCTCGGCGGGTCTGGGTGCCGGGTTTGCCCCCTTCCCTTGGCCGTGTCAGGGCTGAGCGGGTTAAGGCCCCGGCTCGGTGCTGCCGGGCTGAGTTTGCACTTCTTGTGCCTCCAGATGAGCTCCCGGGAGCAGCCGCTGCATCAGGGCAGGGGCAGAGGGAGGGACACTGCAGCAGGGCAATGTTATTTAACGGCGGCTCCAGTCTCCTCCCCCTCGCTTGTTTTGCTGGGGGAAGGGGAGAGAGGGCTGGAAGGAAGGAATAAACCGCGGGGGGGCTGATGCTGAGAGCCGGCAGAGCCCCCCGGAGCGGAGGCTGCTGCAGGGCGGGCGGGAACCCGCGCAGCCCCCTCAGCCGCGGGGACCATTTTGGGCACAGGACGGCAGGGTTTGGAGCCGCTTCGCCCTCTGGAAACCTCCTCTTACCTCCTAACGCGAAGCTTGGGCTGCAAACCCCGGCGAGAAGCAGAGATCTGCCCGGTGCTCCGGGCGGCCCCGGCTGAGGGACGGACGGACGGACGGACACACGGACGTGCGGCCCTGGTACCTCACACCGGCGAAACTCCCCCCGTTTCCTCGGATGGCGATGTGCTCACGGACCCGGTAGCTGCTGGGTTTAGACATCTCAGTTCCCTGAGGAGAAAAAAGACTTATCTTTGCTGTAACTATGGCAGAGACCCCCGGGGGGGTCAGATATCCCTGCCAAGTGCTAATGGGGGCCTGAGGCCTCCAGCCCTGCCCAGGACACACCACAAAACTCCTGGAAGAGACAAATCGCACTGAAAATACTAATGGTGCCCAACTGAGACCATGTATGCTGTTACTCACCCTTGAGAAGAGAGAAAGGAGCGTTTTCGGGGCTGGGGGGAGAACTCAAGTGGGGTCTCCAGCCCACTGAGGACCTGTGGGGCATTGGAGGCACCTCCCAGCGGCCGGTTCCCCCCGCATGACCCACAGCAGAGCCAGCGGAGCGATGGACGCGTCCCCGCTGACCTCCAGCTCCACACCGGGCCCCGTCACCTTCTCGCAAGTCTTCGGGCAGCAGTGCCAGCTGATGGAAGCAGGTAAGAGCGGAACGCGAGCCTGCAGAACCCCGTCTCTTCCCGCCCTTGTTTCCCAAGCCCTTCCCCAAGCCCCGTGTTTGCCAAAGGGAAAGCCGTAGTGACCTCTGTTGCGTTTGCACGGCTGCCTCAACTTCTCCCAAAACCGCTTAAAAAGCTTCGTGTTCAAATAGTTACAAATTTCAGACAAGGGTTGGGATGATTGTTTTGGGTCGGTGTGGACTGGAACAAGATGCTTTTTGCCTGACGGTGGAAGTTGCCATCACGTTTAGGTGCATACACAATATGTATAGCAGTTTTTCTGGTTTTGAAATAATGGCGTTCAAACTGGAGGTTGATTTGCTGTTTTGGAGGGTGGCCGTTGTGGTACAGAGCATCTCTAGGTATGCGGATCTCTGCTTTGGTGTTCAGTTCTACAAAGCACAAGGTGTTAATTCTTTTTTTCCTTTGCTTTTCCTGGCTGTTTGTGTTACTGTAGCACCAGAAGCTCTGTTCCTTTCCCCAGCTGCTTTTGTCCATTTGCAATATCTCTAAAGATGTGCCTGATTATCTGTTGCCTGCACCTTTTGGGTATTAAGGAGGGGGAGTGTAACATGGCTACACCCAAATTTTCCGATTTTGCCTTTTTTTTTTTTTTAATTTGCTCTGCACAGGTGCTCTGAAGCACCAGTCCATTAAGTGCCCAATGCTTTGCAGTAGCATTCTCCTTCATACCTGAGTTCCCAAGTTTAATAGATTGGTGTAATGAATTTCACATGACTTGCAGTCTCTTCCTATCCCTGCTCACATGTAGGTCTGAGAACGGATGGATTTATTTACTTGTGGCTGTGGAGAAAGCCTGAGTTTTTGCAAAGATACTCTAACAACACTTGCTCTGCATTTTGAGGGCTTGTTTTACTTGGGCCTTTCTTATTACTGTGATGGAGAACATATTTGCTAAGATATATGCACCAAAGTGTTCTGTCTCCTCTTTCTCTTCTCCACAGCCAATTCTGCAACTAATGATGTTTGGGTTGTAGTGTTTGGATTTATGTGGTGAGATCCAAAGTGCCATGTATTAGGTTTTTGCTGCAGATCTCTCTGTGACTTCTGTTGTGCCTCTTGTATGACTTTCACAGGCTGAGTTAGGAGAATGAGTTGTTAGGTGGCAACTACTCTGTTAATCAAGCCTGTGATCGTGCTGCTGCCTCCAAGGAAGTGTGAGGCAGTATTTTAAGAGGATTTGGTATTCATGTTTCATATTATATGGCCTGGGATCAGTGCAAAGGCTGCAGATCAGTTATGTCAGATATTACATCAAGAAGAGACGTGTGAGAAAGCCCCAGTCCTGAGTATTTTGTTTTCCAAATGAGTAAGACCAACCAGCTGGGAAAACACAGGTGGTAGTTTTAGTTTGGTTTGCTTTTCCTTTCCTTTTCTCCCAGGGAAATGCCGGAGGGGAAGCCTGTGGATCTAGGTCTGGTGAATCCCACCTTAGTAACTCAACCATAAGATTTTCTTCCTTCTGATGGATCATTTTAGAAGGATTTTCTAGATGTCTCAGGCATGTGCAGCCTTCAGGCACAAGGTGCGATGCGATGTGAGGGTGGTTGCCGTGAACATCGCTGACATTTGGGGACACCAAGCTCCAGTTCCTTGGTTACCTCCCATGCCACCGAACAAATAGTATTTGGGACAGAGCGATAAAATGGTTCTACATTGTTTAGGGCTGTGCAGGTGCCCTTACAAACCATAAAACCAGATCATGCCCCCTGTGATTCTTTTGCAACGACAATTTCTCAAGAGCTCTGTGGAGTCAAGTTCTGCCCCACATGCTCCAAATTTCACGAACAAGACTTGTAGACACCCAGTACCACATCACTGACATTTGGGCTTTTTTAATAACACCGCGATGTGCTTGAATGATGAAGTCCTGCCCTTAACTAAATGTCAAACTATGTGCCTGGAGAAATGCCGAACTCTAAATAAATCACGGACTTGACAGCACAACTTCCCAGGTACCACCTGGAAAGGTCTCATGTTTTTCATAGCTTCTGCCTTGAACCTTGAACCAAACCCGAGGCTCTGAGGGATTCTAGGTTGCATTTGAGCAGCTGTTTGTATGGAGATTTCTTTCTTTATTTTGGTGAAGCATAACTTGAGCAAAACTTTATCTTAAAACTTTGAAACAAAGCAATGTTTCCTTGAGCATCTCCTCTGCAACAGCCGGATGCTTTTCTGAGTAGATAAATGGTAGGGGAAAGAAGTGACACTGAGCAGCGCTCGGACAGAACCTAGGGCTGAGGAGATGAACGTCTACCACCTATGCACCCATAGGTTTTGTCGTTTAGTCCCTTGTGCATTTTTCCGTGATTTAATTACACACCAACCAAACAGGATCTGGTTTCAAACCTTTTACCTGGAGCTGGAGGGGAACCCAGGTGAGATGTTTTCCCCTTCTGCCCAAAGGCTGAGGTTTGCAGTGCCCACCAGGCGGGCAGGGAGCAGTGTACCTCTCATTTTCTGCCGCATACCTATGGTAAAAGATGTTTTAATGGGTTCACATCAAAGCTGTGATCCTTTCTGGTCCTGGGTTTCTTTAAGTACAACACTTCAGCGAGCTCAAACCTGTAGTGACAGCCCTTCTTGACTCCGATGGCCAACAAGAGAAAACAAGTCAGCATAAAATCTGCTTGGGTCGGTTGGTTTGAGACCACACTGAACCGGGGCTGGAAACGCGTTCCTTGGTACTTAGCGTGTTAGGTTTCCTACGTGCATTAGTCAGTCATAAATTTTTCATGGAAACAAGTTGTTTCATTTGCTCTCCCATGAGAAGATGGTGTGCAGCAAAAAGTGACTTCGTTTGCAAATATGATTGCAGCGGTCCTGTGTAATTAGCAGGCCGCAGGTTAGGCCTGTGCAGGAGCAGATTTCAGGTTTCTTTGGGAAATAAGGAGCAGGGATCGGGTGAGGGAGGTGAGGTGAATTCAATGATGCTTGGTGCAGGTACCAGGAGCTGTTGGCCTGCTGGCAGAAACCTGGAACAGAAAATCATTTACTGCAGCGTTACAAAACTTGGCCCTGGCTGTTATTTCATAGAAATTCAACGGCAAGGCTGGGAACGTTGCTTTATTTTTTTTCGCTTTAACTAAATCGGCCTGCTCTCGGAGATGTCTGTTCCCTCGGGGTGGAGCTGTCACCAGGTCTACGTCCTGGTATCGCAGCAGGTTTCAGCAGCTTGATAGAAACCAGCACAAATCTCTGTGCTCATCGCTATGGTGCTTGAGAACGCGGGGGCGAGATCGCTGCCGACTTCTCGTGCGTGATGTTGTCAGGCTGAATAACCCTGAGTGTTGGTGTAGAAAAAGGTGTCTCTTTTTATCAAAACCAAACCCCTGTTGTTTGTTTTTTTTTTTTCTGAGATGACAAGAATTGTATCAGAAACAAACTACTCCAAAAGCCCTTTGAGTTTTGTGGTTTAGGGGAGAACAGGATAATCTGATTCTCTCTGGGGCCGGCTCCAGCTCTAGGAGGAAAAGTCATTTACCTCTGCCCAGAAAAGCAATAAGTAAAAATCCTCCTTGACAGATGATGTGCTCCTGCCTGAGCTGAATAGATTAAGGGACCACAGTAATGAAACTAGAAGATCACTAATATTTTTCTTTTCCACCCAGTGGAATAAACTGTTACTCGGGATATAAAAAAGTGACATTTATCTCTCTCTTCACTTAGTTAGGTAGCACTGCGCTCCTCAGGAGGAAAACAGCGATCCATGCCTTGTGGATGGTGTTCACTTGCTGTTTAGACCTTTCATTGCTTTAGAAGATTCTCCTTTTAATCGCACAAATATTGTGCCTTTGCTACTCTGCTTGGGAAGCTGTGGGTGACCCGGGTGCTGCACAGGGCTCGGGAGGGCAGGGGCACAAAAGGTGGTGACTAACTAGTACTTTAGAAATATTAATGTGAAGTGCATGAGAAATCAATGGAGACCGCATTTCAGGGGGCAAAAGAGGGGGCAAGTGACTGTGGCATCCTAATAAGTCTGAAGTTCTGTATATGTACTTACATCTACACATATAATACGCAGCAGGAGGGGTTTAATCTTCAAACTGAGAGGAAAAGCTTTTCCACAATGTTAGGACTGCTATATACCATTAAGTATCTGACAAAAAAAAACCCCATCGACAGATAACAGGAAATATTGAAAATATTTTTCTTTGCGTAAATGAAATATAACTTGTTCCCTGCCATCTCAATAGAGAGAACAAATGATTACAGCATCTGTGTACCAACCACATGCCAGCTGATTTGCTCCTGATTAAATTATGGGTAGTGTTCATCTGCATTCCTGATGGACAAATTTGGTTTTGTCAATTAATGTTCATGAGTAGCAAAGTATAAGGATATAATAATTCCTTCAAATTGAAAGAAACCATCAGATCTTTATGACACCAAAATAATGAACTGAAAACACATGTATGATTGGATTTGCTGCTACGAAAATGAATTAGTTATCCTTCCTTTCTCTGGAGGTCTTTGAGGCAATTTTAATGACCGTGCGTTGTTAAAAGGAAAGTGGAATGAAAGACATTAAGCAACGTATTTGCCTTTGCTGTGGCTTTATCCTATTTTATGGAAGGTGGGGATTTTTTAGAGTTGTGGAAGTGGATATTTTAAAGTTACCTAAATTCTGATGTGAAATAATGGAAGTATTCAACTAGAACACGTCCAGCTGAACAAAGCTGAGGTATTGCCTTTGTACTTTATCACCCAGACTAATGCAGTGGCTGGAATGATGAAATTAAAAATGTTTGAGCCTTTCCAAAACAAATCATTCCTACAGGGCCACAATACAATACTCTTGAAATAACTATATGTTATCCTGGCTTTGAACGAAATAAAATATGTGAAGTTACATGAGATGAGGAAACCACATTTGAATTCCATTTGTTTTGGGAAGGAGAAAATAGGTTCGGATAGAGAAAATGATGGATTTTCTGCAGAAGAGAAAGAAAATATTGCTGTGTCCCAAGGGTCATGGGTTGCAAATGAGCACTGTGTTATCAGCCGATGCATCTGGGCATTTTTGCAGTATCATTCTGTAAGACGTGGTCCAAAAAGCACTGTTAAGAGCTCCCAGTAAAGCAGCTGGGGATGATGACCTTGCAGCAAATTGCCGCCAGCCTGGTTAATGACACAATTCATTCATCCTGCTACAAGCTCTCCATTAGCGCTGCTCTGCCAACTGGGCTTCTCTGCCTGTTGTCTTGAGAGTAAGTTCCAGGTAATTAAATTTATTTGTATTTCTACTATTCCTTTTTCCCCCTAATCACCCAATTACTTGAGCAATGCAATTATGGCACGTGATCTGCTGTCTGTGTGCTCGATGTTCACCAGCTTTCCGTGCCGTGATCCGCTGCTGGGTCCAGGTTACAGGGACCAAGTGCCCTTGTTCTGCTGCCTGCAGCACAAAGTGTCATATTCCTGTGCCAGTACCAACCATTGCTCATTGAGGCGGCTGAAACCGCTGCCCTCAACTAAATGGTTAGGATGTAAATAAGTTAAATTTCAGGAAATTCAGAGTGTGTCCCTACAGGCTTGGCAAAACAAAAGGCATCTGATGCCCTGAGTGTTCACAGAGCTTGCAGCAAAATGAAAACTTCATCCTCCCCGCAGCATCTTTCTGCATGGATAAAAATAGTTTCTTGCCCCCTCGTTTGAGCTGCTCAGGTTATCTTACAGAGGTGCTTATTATTAACTTGGTTTTTGCAGACACCGAAACAAAGGTACAGTGTGCTTCGGTGGCTGCAAAACTCAACAGCTCAGCCTCAGATTTGCCAAGAATAGCCCTAAGGATTGCTGATTTATGGAGCCGTGACTCTGCGGCACCTCCGGGAAGGGTGAAGTGGCAAGAGCGGGTAATGCAAAAGCAAAAGGGCCATGGGATATTGGGTTCTGTGCAGCCAGGGAGGGGAGAGGAAAAGGGGCATGAGGCTGGCTGGGGCTGTGCAGGGCAAGGAAAGCAATTCTGCAGAATTCCAATGGGTTATTCTCTGTTCATATACCATTCTCCATCTGTTCCACGCCTCCAGAGGATGCACTTCATTTCTCTGTGCTGCCGCTCCAGAACCCAGTTATATGGTATTTTCTGTAATGCTTGGTTCAAACACAGCTATTACAGCAATTTTGTTTTCTTGGTCTTGAGCGATAATGTAACTATCTGGTTTTTAAAAGCTGCAAGATAATACCTGTCATTCCCAGCCCCTCCAGATGTAAGAGCTGTGTCCTCCAGCTGTGGTTTGCCCAAGCAGAGGATGGCAGGACAAACCCTACAAACCCCTCCAACCCCGCTTAAATCCGCCAAAGCAGCAGTTGCCAGCATTGCTCTTATACGTAGAGCATCCCTTGGTTTTATTGGTCTGTCTTTAATATTCAAGGCTGCTTTGACAAACAGCTAACACAACGACCTCGTGTTTCCGTGATAAACAGTAATTGTGTGCTTTACTGGGAGCGTACACGTAATTTCTGTAGGCTTTAAATAGGGTTTAATGCTTTCCTGAATGGACTGGAAGCTTTGTGGGGCAGGTGCAGTTTGGTGCGAAAATGCTTCTGTTCCCTTAAGCAAACTGGAAATATTAAGATTGACCTGGCTGTGGCCGCACAGAGCTCTGGGTAGGTTTTTACTGTTTTTATCCTCATTTCCCAGCTGCTGCAGGTAGAGCTCTGAGCACCCATCCTAGCTCAGGTATTTACCCTGCCCTGACATGTGAATTGCCCTCGGAGCAAATTACTTTTTATCTGCAAAATTTTCCTTGTGCCACTGGTCCTAATTTTGCGGTAGCAAGGTCTTTCCAGGTGCTTTTTGGGGATATTCCTTCCAGTAACTGTTAAAAAGGTTTCCAGTTTCACTGGCTGTTGCATTAGCAGGTTGCCAGGAGAGCTGTGTGATTTTCCCTGCTGTGTTAAAAGATTTCCAGTGTGCCTCAAGGGCTCTGTTTGGTCTGGGAAGGTTCCAATTATGTATTAAACAACAGGTTAAATCAATGTGTCATTTTTATGAGTGCGAAGGAATCGGGCTTCCTCCTCTTTCTTTCACCTGCAGGCAGGTCATGATGCCAAAGGACTTTTTAATAAATAGCTCTGTCCATGACTTTAAAAAAATCTCGTTAAATAATCCAGCCTCTCAGACACAGCTCTCCATCCATCTGTGCATGGCTGTGGCTGGTACCCACAACTTGAATAAATCTAGGGGGTTTGCTTGGTTGGTTTTTTCTCTCCTAGAACAACTGGTAATTTTGAAATAAATGTCCTTTGTGCTGTGCTGCTGACCCCCTGTGGCTGCAGTGCTCGTGTCTCATTGTACAGATCCTGATTTCCTATCAAACGCCTGGTTTTAGGTAAAAGGAGTTTGCTTCTCTCTCAGTTTACTGTCTGTTTGTTTAATACACTGATAACACACTGACTTGAAAACCAATGAGCCGTCGTCACAAATTCCTGTGGATTTGAACCAGGCCACTGGATGGGCAGCCCCAGTTCAACTGGTTGCTTAACAAAAAAAATAGACTTTTGGGGCTCAGATTTATTCTTCTAAATGTCCTCTTTAAATAGTTTTTAGTTAAGAAATTGCATCTGAGGTTTTCTTGCTGCCCCTCAAAGAGCCAGGACTTTAGCAATTAATGTGGTAAGTACAGCAAATACTGTATGTATTGAGTTATAATTGTTTGGTATCTGAATTGATAAGCTAGGATTTGGTGTGTGTAAACAGCAAATTGCTGCTTTTGCAGGTACAAAAAGGCTTTTATCTTCAAGAGAAACTGTAACTGAACAGAACGGTAATTTAACGTTCGCAATTGGTTGGATTGGATTCACTCCTGTAAAGATTTATACACATGTAGGAATGCCAGAAAAGGCATTTCAGAAGTGAGGTTTTTCCATGGAATTCTGCGTTTTATTTAAAATTTGATGTTCTTTGGAGTCAGAGGTGGCCAAAATGAATGCCGTGGTTTCATGAGGATCTCTCTCCCATTTAATATGGTGTTCACCATGTGGAAAATACCAAAGGCAACATAATCTCCAGCTTTGATGGCAAAGTACACACAGCGAAGTTTGAAATACAAATGAGATTCTCGAATATCTAACTGTATGAACCTAATTGCATCTAACGTTCATTATTCTATAGATCTTGAGCATTTTAGTGTATTCCAGATACACCTGGAAGTCTGATACTTTAAACGTGGCCAACAATTAAGCATACATTTATGTTTATCCGGATAAAAACACAAATGCAGACTGGACCTGCTGCTTTGCCTAATAAGTAGGAAAGGGGTTTTAGTGTGAAATTCTATTTTATTTTTCCCCCCCACACACTTCTAGCTTTTATAACCCAGTTGAGCCCAGTTACCTGGGAATTCCCAGTGCTGTTTGCACTGGGACGGTTTCCCTGTGGAGAGAGGGATTTTGTTATACTTAAGTTCCCTTATGCTTGATAATGGTTCACTTGAGGTTTGCTTTCATTCTTGTAGATTGAATTAGGGAATCATGGCTTGAGACTGATGCTTCCTCATCCACTTTCCCTTGGGGAGTGCGTTTTGTAATAGGTTTAAAATTATTAATGAGTGGGATTGTGATAGTTTCTTTTAAGAAAGGCTGAGTAGAAATTGCCAGGCTTTGATACTCGTGCTTGTGATCTTAAACGGGGATTATTGGTGTTTTGGCTTGTCCGTTATCTTTTCTCTTGTTGGACGTTTGTTACAGCTGCAAAATCTGCTTTTTGCAAGTCTCGGTACTGGGTCAGTAGGTTAATGATGGAAAGGATTTCCTCAGGGCTCCACTCTTTTTATCTGTAAGTCTTGGGCATCTTAAATGGACAAATACCGTAAGCTGGCTAATGCTGCTTGAATTCCACTTTGCACCGAAGTTTCTGATTTTCTGGGCACAGGCCAGGAGAGGGAGGCAGAGCACGCTGCACCGCAGAGCTGCCTTCCGGGCTGGTTCACAGTGCTCTGAGTTTGTGGATGCAAAAATATTTATTTGTACTGCATCAAACCCATAAGCGGGAGCAGGGCTGGGGCTCCCCCGCGCTCCCCATCACCTCCCGGCCATTGCTGCTCTCGTGCTGGTGGCAAGATAGGATGATACCTGTTTCAGGTGACCTAATCAGATTTGGGTTCATTTCAGGTTAATTAGGCTAATTTAATGCAATTTGATGATTACAAGCAGCAGCGTTTGGTTTATCAAATAGGCCACATTTGGTATAAATCAAATGCGCCCTGAGAATTTAAGCCCAAGAAATGTTCAGCTGTATACACTGCGGTGGTGAGCTCAACCGCAGGAAAAAACAATTAAGAAATAAAAAAGGAAATCAAAATTGGAAAATCCAAGCTTTGGTGTTTATGGCTTTTTCTGTTCTAAGAATTTACTTAGTTTCATGTGTTGAAGGTTCCCAAGGTGAATAGTAAAATCCAAAGAGAAAAATTAGTCTTCTCGTAGCAATGGGTCTGTTATCTGCCATCTTGCTATAAAAAAGGGCATCTCAAGGAAATAAAAAGATATTTTGGGCAACTGTAATTCTTATAAGAGTCACATTAAGGGCCTCTCATACTTCTAGGGGTCAGTCCAAATTAATCAATGAGTTTTTACATAATTGCGCCATGTGTAAGAGCTTCGTTTGAGGTCCCAGGCAACCTTGAAAATTCTTCTGGGCTGCATCAATTTGATTTAACTCAGCTTCACATTAGAGCAAATGATCTGCAGTTGGCCTGGAGCACGTGCGCTGTACTCATTACAGGATTCTGCCTGGTGCATATTTAGGATCGATGCTGGGACAGTGTGACCAAGGAAATGACAAAAGTCTTTGTGTCATGGGTGAGTGTAAGGAAAATGAAATTACTGCTTGATGTTGCTTGCAGCACCCCAAGGAAGCTTGGAGTTACCCATCTCGGAAATAACTCACCCTAGAATAATGATGCGATTGAAGCTCAGGGCAAGCTGCACGTAGAATTTCTTGCCAGAGAAGAGGTTTTAGCTAAATAAAGTTCTGGTGAACAATTACTCTCATAATTCAGTGGTAATCCTGTTGGGGAATTGCTCTCAGTAACTCTTATATTATTAACTAGTTCAACTAGCGTGAGGGATTAATAAATATTGCAACACTCTCGATGAAATATTATTTGCTTATTCCCATTTTTCACGTGGCATACGTGAGGAATGAAGGTTGTTCCTCGTTTTTGGTAGGTACAGAAATACTGTTTCGCTTTTCAGACACAGCCACCAGCTCTCAGCCTGAGTTTTTCCCTCTGATGGTTCGTCTGGAAACTTCTTCTCTGCTCCCTCCTTCCCCGCATTGCTGAGCACAGGCCGCGGCATCTCTTGCAGCTCCTCATCCAACGTTGTGTGTACTCTGTCCATCTATACAGGAGGTACCTGGGCAGTTTTAGAGCTGTGAATAGCACCTCGAGGGTTTATTTAGTGTTATTTTTTTAAAGAACTGGGGAAAATGTGAATCTGGTGTGTGAGGGGGCCTTGGTGTCTTGTTGCCAAAGCAAGTGGATCAGCTGGTGCCTCTGTTACCTGCTTGTATTGTATTATTATTTTTTTATATTATTATTTTATGTGATTTAATTTTTTTGTCAGCAAACACACCTGAGGCTGGCACCCTTCTCCATAAGCAGCCTGAGAATTAGTTATAACATTTCTTGCCAGCAAATAAACTCCACGTGCCATTTTCTCCCAACGTAACCATTTTTTTCCCCCGCCCTTTACAAGTCTAAACAATTAACACTCCAATGCATCATCTAGACGATAATTTTGCGCGGCTTGATGGTCTGCTCTGCTCTCTTTAGTCTTGTCACCGAGACGTGGCAGCGGTTTTATGGCTCTCTTGCTAAGAACAGCTGATCAGATTGCCGAGCAATTGAAAGGTCAGTGCGATAAGGAGCGTTCTCCTCGCCAAACCTGTGGGCGGGAGGGGACACGGCGCAGAATGAACCTGACCCGGGGACAGACTGCAGCAAAAATGAGCAATGATAGGCGTTTATTGTGAGTTAATCTGGTTACAACCTGAAACCCATAATCTCCTGGACTTTTTTTAGGTGCTGGAGGGGCTTGTTAGGCTGATAAATGGCTCCTTTGTTTTACTAAATGGAAAGAAATGTGTCCACTGTAAGATATGTACCTTCAGGGTATATTTTTGCATGTGTTGTGAAATGTTTTCCAAGTATCTGCCGGGGTGCTGTGTATCTTTTATGTCCTTTAATAAGGAGAAATAAGCACACAATGAGAAAGGTGTTGCTAGGGTTGTTGCATTGTAGTAGATAGTAACGTATTTGAAGAAGAGCGCTTGCCACATTTTCTAGGGCTGGTGTGGTTAAAAAAATGGATGAATAATTAAGTCAACTTATCTTTAATTAATTAAACAGTCTGGGGGCATGTGACCAGGTTGTACAGACCTTTTGTCAAGGCATATATATGAACCCTTGAAGAAATCTCAAATCTATATGGAAGAGCAAGATTCCTTGAGCAAATATTAGCTGCTTTCCTTGCTGAATTTCCAGTTCACTTTACCAGATTTTCACTCATTGGTCTTTATTTTACAAATACCCTTTACTGTTTTTACTGCTTAGGTCTTACTCCTATAGCTCATCATGTATGGTGTGATTTATGTCGTTCTGTACCCTGCTTTAGGCTTCACTGTGTTACTGTATACTGAAGTGTTCCACGTAGAGACTGATGTGTGGAGAGTTGCAAAACCAAAAATACATAAAACTCGCTGTGATTCAGGGGAAATGAAGGGCTACAAAACTCAAGATTCTGTTAGATTTCTTGGCCTGATTTTATTTATTTTTTTTAATTTTTTTATTCCTCCAGCTTTGCACCCAAATTTTTTACAGGGTTATGTAAAAAAAAACCCCACAAAAATCAAACCAACAACGACAAAATGACAAAAACCAACCAAAAAACCACCACAAACCCCCTCGAATGGACATTGGATGAATGTAAGAGTTATTGCAGATGTATTTCAGTCTCTGCAAGACCGATTTATGGGGTAAGGATCTGGTCCTTGAAGATGCCCAAAGTATTTTAGCAGCTCTGGTTCCCCTTGGCTGCTTGGGTTGTAAATGAGTGTCGGTGGAGCCATCTCTGCGATGGGATCATTGGTGGTGGGTGCCAGCCAAGGCAGTAGAGATGTTATTTGTTGGCTGAGATGGAAAATCAGGGCTCTGGAAGGAATGGATCATTCCTCCTCAGAGAAATCGAGACTCTTGCTTTTGCAGCCGTGCTCTGAGAACAAGCTGCGTGGAAATAAAATGGGTTTTGGCGATGAAACCCATGCTGGTAGAAAACGTCCGTGCCATATTGCTATGAAGGCATCTGGATGCTGTTATCTGTGGATGTGCGTCCCCATCCCTTTCTGTACTACTACAATAACTTCTAGGCACTCATGATGTGGGAAATCCATGTTCACAGCTCTCCTGAATGCCTTTTTGCAGTTTATTGTAAATTCTTGTGCGCTTCAGGCCCTGAGGTTCCAAATAGGGTCTGTAGTGCTACGCTACATCTATTTCACGCTGTAATAACAACGGCTGTACCGGTGTTTAATACAAACCAACTTGCATTTTGAGTAGCGTGGCCTCTTTGAAGCGTGAGTAAAAAAGACGACGCGAAGTCTTGAGGGATATTTGGGGGTGAGACGGTGCAGACGCGGCGGCTCCGGCACAGCTGCGCTTTGCAGCCCTAAATATCCAGAG
This sequence comes from Pampusana beccarii, assembly GCA_013399365.1. Classification (NCBI taxonomy): domain Eukaryota; kingdom Metazoa; phylum Chordata; class Aves; order Columbiformes; family Columbidae; genus Pampusana; species Pampusana beccarii. The sequence goes on from VWYH01011236.1 coordinate 910,659, forward strand.
ACTGGTGGGTAAAAATCCTCATCCATGGGGGGGAGAAACACTCTCTTCTGGATCTGTATAAACCACAGGATTCCCTCGTTACCCAAAAGCTTTAGCCCAGCAGATGCTGCTTGTCTTTGCTGTGGCTGTGCGCCCCGTCCATAGGCTGGCACAGGAATGGATGTGGTTATAAACCTTTCTGGCAGTGACCGTGAAGCTCTGAGTCTTATAACTTTGGGAGGCTACGTCAGTATAAATTCATTTGAGGTTATTTTGGGTGGAGGACATGCAAGCTGGATGGTTCAAGAGCTTATTTAAAATGCTTTTTCCTACATTAAGACAAGGCAAAGCCCTCTACATTTTGGAGCCTGTTCAAGCATGAAGTTCGGAGCTGCAGCAAAGTATTTCATTTCATTCCTTTCCACTCCATCTTTCTTCCTAAAAATGTCTAAAACACACATAACATTAGAAATGCTTGAGTGCTTAAAAGTAAAACTGCAGAAACTTTGGCATTCTGTCTGATTGGAAATTCAAATGGAGTTTGCTAGGATGAATCTAAATCTGTCTTTCAACACACTACACACGGAGAAGGTGGGTACGGTGTTACTAGAACTTCGCATTTATGTAGTAATTTGCATACATGATTTGCAGCACGGAGGTTTCTAAACAGTATTAAGCCTCATGTTTTAAAGAATAGAAACAGGAAAATAGAATATTTTTTTCTTTTCCTCCTCTCTTTAGGAAAAAGTGAGTTGCCTTGTAGTTGGTGTTTTATTTTCAGAAGGGCTGAGAATCCTGAGCTCTAACACTTCTGGAAATTACTTGATATATCCATAGACACTCCAGTTATAGCACTGGGATCTCACTGGTCCGTTAGGTCCATGGAAGGGTTCACCAGCCTGCATTTTGCAAGCTGAAGAACTATAGATAGTTTTGAATTTTTGTCTTTTGTTTTCCCTACCTGACTCAAATGTGGACTACTATTTTTTTGGTTTTCAGTTCTATGTGTTGCCAATAGAAACATATTGGGTATGTTGGCAGTAGTAGCCTTGTAACAGACATTAGTTATTAAAGGGAATAAGATGTGGAATAATTATCTGTGACTTATTTTGCAATCAAAAAGAAAAGCTCATCAACCTAACTGTCTAGTCTTCCTCGAGAGACTTTACGATTGTGCTCATGCCCTTGTTTGAGAAGCAACAAATGAGATGCCAATTAATAAAAGTCAGTAATGGAATATTTTAAAAACTCAGTTTGTCCTTTGCTGTCAAAGATGCAAACGCCTGTCACTCTGCTCAAAAGCTTATCAGAAGAAATCTCCTTCATGTCAAGGAAAAATTACTCCATATGGTAATGTAATCACAAAAGAGAAACTTTGTTCTATTTATTATCCCCTCCAGATATTCCAGTAAAAGAATCATTGTAGAAAAATAACAAGAGTTTTGCGATTCCTCGTTGCAAATCTGATTGACTCTTGTTTCTTTGGGAAGATGCAATATGCTCTTTTCCCCCCCCCTCTCTGTAAAAACACTTTCTTTTTAGGGGCTGTTTAGTAATTCAGAATTGCAGAGGAGCAGGTGTAAGAAGCCTGAACAACATCTGCGTGACTACGGATGAAAGCGTTATGACCATTATGGTCTAATACACAATAATAGTTTTGGGTTGATGTGCTAGAACCGTGGGCGCGGATCCCCCTGTGCCCATGGCTGTGCACACATCCCCTTCTTGGTTTCCACAGCTGCCCTGGGAGGTGCGGTGCTGGGGTTTGGCTTCTTGAGCTGGAATTGTAAATCGCAAAACAACTGCGTCAAAAAAGGTCCCTCCCTATTCAAAAGCGCTTTGAGCCGTAAGCTTAGACAGTGATCTTATCTGCTCGGTTTACCAACAAAACTGCTTTTTTGCTGTTGGTGCAACACGGGCGGTACAGCTGTGTATAAGCAAGCTGGGACTCTTTTTCTAGTTTATCTATCACACTAGTTAAAAAAACCCAACCAACCAAAAAAACCCCACAAACCAAGAAAACCCATCCTTGTCTGAGAAACTTTGAGCACTCGAGACCTTTCTGATTTCAAACTCGGAATTAAAGCATTTCTGGGATCAACTCTTTTAGCTTGGGAACTTAGCAAGTTTTATCTGCAGGTTGGAGAGGGTATATGAAAAATGGCCACCACAATTCTGGTTGTATTTCCAAATTTGCCTGTACTTCTTTTACTGTAGTAGAAGTATCTGTACTTACTAGAGCTGCTTCTATCTCTTATCAAATCCTTCCACATCCAAGCTAATAGTTTAGCCGCACAGGAAGGATATTTCAGAAAATAAAAGGAGTTTTTCTAATATTAATATTTGAAAAATAACCAAACGTGTTTATTTACCAGGTAACCCTTTAGATGTGATTTGTGTGTGTAGAAGGCATTTATGGTTTTTTTACACAATGCTTTGGGACCAGTGGAAATGAAAAGCAGTATAATTACCCTCTGGCCTCTTATCTTGCTGTGGCATCATCTCTAGAGAACGCAACGATGGGGTAGAGAAGCCTTTGCACAGCGGATAATCATAGGCATTAAAGGAAACAATGCTAACTGAAAATCAGCGGCGTTTTTCTCAGTAAAATGTTAATATTAGAGCCTGTGTTGATCTGTTACTGAAATAACGCAGCCAGGAAACAGCCACGCTCATGGAAAGGCCCACACGTAAAACCAATCGCTGAATATTCTAGTAAATTCTTAAAATATTCAAAGGGTTGGTACTATAGAATGGAGAGGGACACACAAAGCATATGAACGTCTGCTTTAAGTGCAAAATACAAGTCAACCTTAATTACAAATTAGTGATCAATGCCGCCGTATTTTGAATGCGTTGGTAAATAATTAATGAGCGAGCGTGGCACCAGGATTAAAATTTCCTTTTAAAACTGTATCTTGAGCGAATGCCAGTGCTGGTGCTTTTTAAAAGAGGGGACGGAAAGGACCAGATTTATGGTACAACTGGAATTTATAAAGTGAAGCAGCAGTTTTATTTGGTAGTTAAATGCACGTGAAGCGTTTGCACTGCTCCGGTTTGTCATTATCCCTGATCCAGGAGCAGCAGCTGAGTGAGCGGGATCTGTAATTGCGTGGGGAATATTCCCATGTCAATAAGATCTCGACTAATGTCACATCCACTTAATGGTGTTTAAAGGGGAGAGGAAAGCCCTCTGTCTTGCCCCCCTGAGAAAGGTCAGAACATCAATTTATCTCTATTTGTTTGAAGCCAATTGAAAATACAATGCAAGTTTGTCCCTTAAGGATTTATTTTTATTTTGAAATGGGTTTGTTAGGGGACAAAATGCCCTTAGCTCTGAATTCTGTGCCACCACTTTGTTTTCCAAAAGCCTATGAGGTTAGAATCCAAGTATTCAGTGAATAATTCAGCGGGGATACTCTTAACATTAGTTCTTGGTTATAATTTTGTGGGTAAAACGGGATTCTGTCTAGAAAACTTGTACATCTTTGCATGCAGTCAAATTTAATCAAACCTACAATACCATCCAAGAACAACGGTTTCTTTAGCGCAGTTTATTTGCAGTAGTGCTGAACAATCCGCAGCGACCCCGGAGGTTACTTGTGGTTGTGCCCTGGAAATAAGTTAAAATTCAGCATAATGCAGAGTCCTGTGAAAACGCTGGTCCTGATATTCTCAGACAAGCAAGGTATTTTCAATATATTTCAGAAAAATAGTGATTTGTATGTTTGTTTTGCTGTTTCGCTTGCAACATAGACCTCAAGACAAGAAGACGATTGCAAATTATTGTGATAATTTTTAGGACTGAGTGCTATGCAGCCCACCCATCAGTATTTGGCAGTAGTTGTTCAGTGGTCAGCAACAGCAGCTGAGGGGACGCATTAAAGTTAACAGATAACATCTGAACATCCGAATTTGCTGGCAGAACTGGTCATTCCTGAAATGCATCCCGATACGCGGTTGAGAAATCAAGCCAGTGCCGTCCGTACCGTGTAATCGAGCAGAAGTGGGGCTGCTTTGCAAAGAAAACAGGCCCACCCATATTGTCTAGATTTGCTTTTGAGCCGGCGTATGAAAGTGCCAAGACAGTAGGATTTTACATGTTCTGAGATGACGTGGCCTGAAGATCTAGGAAGAAGTTGGTGAGTGTCTAAATAATAAATGATACCAGGAAAAACATCATAAAAACATCATTAAAACGTACGTTAACGTTGTGGAGTAAGTTACGTGCGAGATGCATTGTCAGGAAATGCAAATGCTACCAGGTTTGTACACTACTCCAAATGGTGAAGTGCTCTTGGGTGAGAGCAATGCTGCTACGTTGACACCGATACTGTTGCAACTTACCAAGTGATAAAATGAAAGTAATTTATTATAATTTTACAGTAATTTTTTCATATGGAATGAAAGGCTTGATTGCCTCCAGTTTAGTCCATTTCACTCTTAATAATGCTGATTTTACCATATATTTTCCTTCCATTTTTAAAGCCATTTTCTGAACTTGGCACAAGATTTACGTTTTAATGTGGTTGACAACATAAAAGCCAAGTGTTAAGAAATCTTATTATGGTAATTACATTTCCCTGCTGGAAGCTAATGTGTATATTACATAGAAAAATACTTTCTGTAGTTGGGGAGCCAGTATAAAGGGACAGTCAATAAAATAAATGTTACAAACACACTTCAAGCCTTTGGTGCAAGGTAATTCCAGTATGTTTGAAGGAGTTGAGGGTAGCACGTGCCTTCCAGTGCTTTTCTGTATTTGCCCCCACTTCTAGTGAGGAGAAATTTCTCCTAGAGGTGCTTAATACAGGCCCGGCTTTTCTCAGGAAAGTAGTTGAGCTATTGCAATTCCTCATCCTGGTGTGTACTTAATGTATAACGTAAAAAATCAGACTAGGCAGAACAAGTGCAATCTATACAATTATATACAAAGAATATAGTATCTGCCAAAGGCTTTAAGGGGAAAAAAAAATCCACCTGCAGCCTAGAAAAAGAATAGTAATAGTATGTAAGGTTGTAAATACCAGGATTCCTCCTCTTTTAACAACAGCGTTAGGCTTGCTGAGATTCATACAAAACTATAGAAATGCTGTCAGGTTTTTGGGAGTATTTTGGTGCCTTTTTTTCCTCTTATTGATGCAGTGATTTTAAGGAGGGCCTTTGAAGCTCAGCACAAGCCATGGAGTGGCCTTGGGAGGGAGCACAAGGAGCTGCAGGGTGGGATGCTGAGGTCTGCTGGGGCTGCACAGAGCCCGCTGTGGGCTGCGATGCAGACACAAATACTGATGCAATGCAGCGCCGAGCTGGTTTTGCAATTGCCCACATTAGCCCCTGCATTTCCAGATTTCGTTCCGATTTCGCTGCAGTGCCCTCCCAGCTCAGAGGAAGAAAATAAGTCTTTGTATCTGTTCTTAATTCCTTCGTTTTTATCTCAATATTTTGAATAATTTTGGTGCAGTCGTCATCACCCTGGTGGATTAAAAACAAAATGCATCATCCTGACCGTGTTTGCCTTGATTCTAACAAATATGTTGCTATGGGAACTTGATGTTGCTCTAGGTGTTGCGCCAGATGCACCAGCTCTCTATCCCTAGACTGGCTTTTTTTCTAATAAATTAATTGCACTTAAATTAAACATACGAAGTTATTTCACGTCAATTAATTTGAATGTTAAACTGGGTATTTGCGGAGTTTCTCTCTTCCTCCTCACCCCGCAATGTTAATTAACTCCTCCCGATACTGTAGTCCGTCACATAAAGCCGCGGTCTTTCCCAGCTATCTGCAGTTACAATACTCACTGCCTGCATGGGAAGTAATCAGTGTCCAAAATAATTGCTTTTCACAAGCCTGTAGCCAGCTGCCTTGTCAGATACTTAAGCTCTAATGAAACTGTTTCGGTTTCCAGGAACAAAATATTCAGCTGAAATGTACTGTAATTGCAGGTGGAAAGCAAAGCTGATAATGGAACTGTTTTTGTTTAGCACATCATGTTTTCATTTGTTGGGCCTCTTTGGAGGCATTTCTTCGTGCTCTGCTCTTCGTGCTGCGGGAGGAGGAGGTTTGGGTTTGCTGGTTTGCATTAAGGCAATAAAAGGTGGAGAAGAATTCACGTGTAGTGCGGTGAGTGAAGAGCGTCCTTGGGCACAGAGGCAGGCAAATGATACAGGATCGCTCTGCACTTTGCTTGTGTACATTCAGCCAGCAGCGAGGACTTGTAAAAATACTTAAATCCAAACCATTCACTTAAAAAATAAGATTAAAAAAAATAAGCTTATCCAGGAGTTGTTCCAAAACTAAACTTTCCGAGAGCTCAGCAGCAAATGGCTCAGTTGCTTAGATTTTCACCATACAGTAGAAGGCTTTCTCCTAAAATTCAGAATTCTTGAAGCAGGATATTTGCTGTGGGTACACATGGCCAGCATTAGCCCAAAGATAGACAAGAAGGAAAAAATGAATGTGTGTAGCAGACTTGAACATTCTACACACAACTTTCTGATCTGCGGTCATAGGCTGTAGAGAAACCGGCTGATAAATTAGTAGCCTACAGGGAAATCTTATTTACAAGGAAGGCAAGAGAAACACATTAATGTGTCTTTATTAGCCTTATTTAGACCATATGCTTTGTACATGGTGGGAAACGGCACAGTCCCCGCAGTAAAACAGCGGTGGGTAGATGCTGAGTTACAAACTCTCCTCATTTGTGTGCTTGCTTAGAGCTCTTCAGCTGCTGCAACTTCTTGCTGAAGCGAAATGCAGATTGATAATCACCAAACGGGGGAAAGTGGATTTTTCTTTGTCTTCTCCAGGGTTTCATTGGGTAGAAAATTATGGAGAGTATAGCACGAGAGAATGCTGATTTTATAGAGGAGTGGGGTGCCCAAAATGGGACTTGTAGCTTTTGTGAGAGAACGTAGGAAGGTGTTTCAGTTTTCTCTCACTTAGAGATCAGTCCTACCCTCCTTGTCCCCTGAGATCTCCCCACCAGAATAACAAGAGTTATGCTACAACCTGGGATATACAAGATTTATGGTTATTTTCTTTGTTGCGTGTCACAAGGGAACCTCTATTGGAGTTAGGAAATGCTGCTTTGATGGAGAATATCGTCTCCAGCCACATATTACATGTAAACTTACTTTGTTCTTGTCCAAACCAGATGTGTTTTCTTTCTTATTACTTATCTTTGACTTGGATTTTGATAGACTTCTGGGGTCAGGTTGCCATCGAAATTGCTGTCACCCAAAATTTAATAGCAAAATCTATACTTTCAAAACCATTCATTAGGAAGGCTACTCGTGCTTTTGAATTAAGCTGTAGTTACTTGCTTTTTAATGCACGCACACATTTTCCTGCATATGTTTAGATAACTTGAGTGTAACCCAATGACGAAGAATTAAAAAGATGATTACCATAATTTTGCATTTTCCTTCCTAGCTAGCTCTTCCTATTCCCAGTGTGTTTCACTTTGCAAGTTATTTTGCTTGGTTCAGCTCAGTGCAATCCTTGCAATTTTTCACTGAATACAGCGAACCTAAGATATCTTGCTGCTCTTACTGGCAACTTCCCTTGGCACCTTTGAAGAATTATTTGTTTATTTACTTTTTTAAAGGAATGAAAGGCCATGGTGATTTCTTGTTCTCCTGTCGAGCTGGAGTTTTAAATTGAAACGTAATCCCGAGCAAGCGGTCTATTAATTCCCAGCTAACTTCTTGCTGGATGATTGTAGCTGGAGAACAACAACATTCCCATTTTGTTCCTTGCCACCCATGGACTAAATAAATCAGGAGAAAAGTGTGGAGTGAGTCTTAGGGGCTACATTAATGCCAAACACAAAGACGCTCCTGCTTAGATTGTACTACTTTGATTACTCAACTGAGTTATTAGATACATGAAGAACACCCATTTAAATGTAAATCCATTCTCCTTCTGTAATAGATAAATGTGCTTTGCCTTGAATTTGTAAGCAGAATACATTGCTTTGGTGTACTAACTGGAACAGAATAAAGCTACTCAGTAGACCAAGGGAAGGATGCGGATGGCTTTGAAGCGAATGCGACGGAGGGGTCCATCAGTTAGTTAATTAACTTCAATTTTTATTTTAATGAATTTTCTCTGGTGCTTGTTTAAGAATCCAGATGCTTGCAAATGTTTATTTTTTTTTTTTCCCAACAACAGGCTTTTGTTGGCTTGTAATAAATCATAAGTGGGGGGTACCTATCTTCTGTATCCCAGAAATGCTCTTTTAGTATTGGCACTGTGGCAGCACCAATGTGCCGGGTGCGGTGCACGTGTGTTGTCAGCCTTGGGGCCAGCGGCAGCACCACTTCAAAAGCTGAAAGAGGAGGAAAACCAGTGATTTGGTGTCTCGGCCCGTTCCTCATGATTCTTCCAGCCAGCAGGTGATCAGAGCTGGGTGTTCACTAAAGGTGACGGCTCTGGTGAAGCCAGAACATGAACAAAGGCCACTTGGGATAAATCAGATTTCTGCTTGGAATTGTGCTCTGGATTACTCTGTTTGCTATCAAGAATAGAGGAGTTGAGAAAACCTAGTCTGTCTAGAGCCAGGTTGTCCAAGATGTGTGAAGGTAACCCTCCTAAACCCTCAGTCGTTCTTCAGGAGTTGGTCGGGCTTACTAATGCCAAAGAAACCCCCTTTGCTATTTGTTGCAGGAAACAACATTCAGGAAGAAACCTGAATTTCTCCATAACAGTGCAGCAATTTTTCACACTTGAGGTTGAACAAATTCCTGGGAAATGGCACCGCCTGGCGACGGCTGCCAGAGGAATATAATAAATGACAGTGCCGATGTGGGGTGTCTCCCCTTGGGCGTCATTTTGGAATTAGCAAAACAGAGTATGTTCTCAAAAAAACTACAAAAATACAGTCTGGAAACAGGGAGACAAATGGCACAGGTTCACCTTGGTAGTCTGTACGAAGTTGTCTATTTTCTTTATCCTGGACTCCTTGTATTGTAATTGTAGATGCGACCATCCTCATGAAAGGAGGAATTGCGATATTCCTCCTACTATTGGATGCTATTAATTGGATGCTTAATTCTTTCAACCACCACAGTCATCTGTGGAATGAAACAGATTTAAAATCTAATAGTAATAGCTGAATAAATGCATGTGCCAACTGTAGAGATTCTCAATTATTGCTCACTGTAACTGTAATTAGCCAGTTAAAGCCATCAGACAACTCTGTGTTAAGAGATGAGGTCTGTCCTGCTGCTTTCATAAGCTCCGTGAGAAGTGGGAGGGTTAATGAAACAGATTTCGCAGTGATGGATGCATTAAAAATGCACTGGAGAAAAAATATCTTACAAATTAACCTATTGCTGTTAGTTCAGGTGGTGGGAATAATTTCTGGTTGTGCTCGGTGTGAGGACTCCTGTATGGACTTGAATTCAAAGTTCACTTGCAATGAATCACCCTTGCCATAATGCTTTAAAATACTTGTTGCAGTTGTTTGGGGGATTTTATATTTTGGTGTTTTTCACGCTATCCCCAGCACCTGAGACCAGTTGTAAAAACCACAGCCTGGGAGCTGGAGGAGCAGAGCCCTACTTGCAAGGAAATGATAAAAGGGGAGTACCTGCCTTATATATCCCAGAAATACCCTTGCAAAACCTGGCAATTGATTTTTGGGAACTGCCTGGTGCTGCTTTTATTACTTATAAATGCCAAGAAAGAAATTAAATTGCTTTTCATACTATATCCCTCCAACCTGGGGAAGTTTCTGTAGAAGTCTCTGGAGGAGAGAGAGCTTTGCTTAATCCTCTTAAAATTGGTGCGAGTGCTGCAGGTTGTTCTGCCGATAGAGCCCTGTTTGTCCTTGGGTCTCCTCTTGATGCTCTGCATCAAGGAGAAGGTTGGTTTTATTTATTTTTATTTTTATTTTTTAAATTTTTCCTGCCAGTTTATTGCAATTTTCTAGATCACTGGGGTGTTGGTTATAAACCGACTCCGGTATCACAAGGTGCCTCGTGCAAGCACCAATGCTGCTCTGATGATGCTTCTTGGCCAGAAGGTGATGGGGCAGCGCTCTGATGCTTCTTGGGTTTCTGGGAAGCAAAGCCTTCAACCAATTCTAATGCCCAGGCCACAAAATCACCCTTTTTCAGGTATAACCCAACAGAACAATCTGCTGCTACATCTGGGTTGGGTTTTGTTGTTGTTATTTTAAGCTGGTTTTTGACCTGTGCAAGAGACTTGAGCTTGGCTATGTGAATTACCTGCTTTTGAACCTGTTTCCGTGGGGGATAATTAAAAATTACGAGTCTGGAGATGTAGCGGGGCCGGTGGGTTGGAGGGAGCTCTTTTCTCTGCTGAGGTGGTGCCTTCTGCACTTTGGGCAAAGCTGAGTCTGGCAGAAAGAAGATAGGACAGTTAACTTGATGAGGATTTATGTGTGTTGTGTTTCTCTGTCTCTATATATTGTCTGCCATGGAATCTGAGTTATTAAAGCTACATGACTAATGTACCTATACAGACCAAGAAGTGACCCTGAACCTTTGCTAAGCTTTGAAAACCTTAGGTTCATTTATTTAGATTTTCTTTCTCTGTCTCTAAAATGGGAATGGAAAAAGGGAGTTTAGGGCTCACCCGCGAAGGTCAGTGAAGAGCAGGATCCCCCCGAGGTGATAGGGTTGTTGTGAACATCATTGTTTGCACAAGCAAGACTTAACTAGCAGGTTACATTTTTCTGAAATTAGAGACTGGGTTTTGTACCTTAATCTGCCATTTTGGATGCTTATCGGACTGTTCCACACCTTGCATTTCAGCAACCGCTTCTCAATATTTCATGTTAAATTAATGACGTGTAAGCTAAATATTTTCTGAATATGAACTCTTGCGGTAGGAGATCCCTTGAATAGATGAGGCACAGTGTTAATGAGCTGTGCATTACCTGCACCCTTGCTGCTTTTCCCGATGCCGAGAGCCTGGAGGAGATAAGACTTGGAACAGTGATGGATTTGCTTCCTGAGGTTTCATAAACTCTCAGATTTGCCCAAGGTTTTGGGGTTTGAAAGATATGTGAGAATTCTTCAGCCTGCAAAAACCTATTAATTGGCTTTGTCCAGGGATGCGATGTGTCGGGTTTGCAGTATCCCAGGTGTCAGAGTGGTACTACTTCTGCTTCCTAGATTAATTATTCCTCCCTGATACATTAGGACACAGCCCCCCCAAACTTTTTAACGCATTTTCAAACTTGCAGCATTCAAATGGGCACAAAATACAGAAGAAACGAGTTTATTTATCCCTTGTTTCCAATTAAGTTTGCATACGAAGTAGCGTGTGCGTGGGCTCAGCTCCGCACCGAAGAGCGACGCTCTGCTGGGTCAGTGATTGCCAGTTAAGGAGCCCCAAGGCTAATTAAGGCTCCAAGGCCAATTACAGCCTCCAAGGAACAGGGATCAGTCTGGCAGGTCACAAGCTATTTATTGTCACAAACTCTGCCATCCAGGATGCTTTCACATGCGCTGCCTCTCCCTTCTGTCTTCTAGGCACTGCAAAGTCTGAGCCTGACTCAAACTGATATTAACATTTCATTTTTAATGGGCTAATTAAACTGGCCAGCGCAAAACCTCAGAGGTCAAGTGTAGTTTCAGCTTGTATCAGTTAATTCTGGTTTTCAGAAGGACTCTGATAAAATGCTGAGAAGGTGTTGTCTTTGTCAGGATCACACTATTCACTTTAGTGTCTCGTGTATTTAAACTTCTGCTCAGTGCGATAAATACCACCTTGTTTCCCCACATTTCCCAAGGGTTAGAAAGCTTATTTAAGTTTTTAAACAGATATAGTAATATGCAAACATGTAATGAAGATCCTAATCAAATACATACAATTATTACATTGTGCAAGCTTGGAGTTTTAATAGAATTTAAAATGCAGTTGAATTCAAGTCTAAGGTAACGTAATCCCCCTCTGTGGTTTTGCTGATCGGAATTTTGACTTCCACACAAGAATATATGAATCGAAGTGTCTCTTGCAAAGTGCTGTGATGCCAAAACATGCCATCTGTAATGAGATGCTCATCAGATTTGGCTGTATAATTTGTTCCCTTAATTTATTGGGCAATGAGGGTTTTAATATGTAATTCATACCTCTCCAAAGGTTTTATTTGGCTGCTGGCCTGAAAAATACCAATATTGTAAGGATTAAACAAACAAACAAAAAATCAAACGGTCTAACAGACTAAATCAATACAATAGAAACAAAAACCAAAAGAACCCAAAGCAAACAGAAACCCCACAATGAAATCAACCCATGGCCTGGCGGTGGGTGGGTGTCTGACCCACCGTTACAAACCCTTTTTTTGGGTGTTTTTCAATCTTGTCAACATTTTTCTGCCCTCAGAACAGACGGTCTGGGTGAAGTGTGGTTTAGTGGCGTGAGATTGCATTCATGCTAGGTGAATTAATGATATATGGTTGTAATTACATGGATATAGAAAAACACTGAAGACAATAAAGTCTTGAGAAGGAGGTGGGTTGTAAAGGTCGTGGAAAAGACAAACTACATATTGCAGGCATCCACGGGATGGGCCAGAAATGGATTTTGGGTACAAATCTGTGCATAACAGTCTTATGTTTGATTCATGGAACCATCATCTGCACAATCAACTCCTTTCCCCTAATGTTGGGCATGCGTTTCTCTGATCTATATGGTGTTCGTAATATCAAATCTATAGTTTTTAACTGAAAATCTATGTGGCTGAAGACGATCAGAGCTTGTTCAAGCAGGACACTGCCAGTGCACACAGTATTTCTGTCTGATTAAAAAGTTGCAGGATCTTATACCCTGAAAGCGGCGTGTTGAGTGTCAGACGTGAGCCAAATCAAAACCTGAAGCTGGTTTAGTTTTCAACGGGTCTGTATGGATTCTTGTAATTAACTAATAATCTCTGTGAACATGACAATTTTGGAGATTATCTGCTGGCTGTGAACTCCCTGGGCTGCCTGCAAAGGCTGGGTTTTTTTTCCTATGGATTCACAGAGCTGATCCCGTCAGGGAAATCCCTGAAACTTGTAAATCAGGCAAAGAAAAATGCATAATTATTTCCTATGATACATTTTCACGCATCACGCAGAAGGACCTGTGGCTATGCAGCTCTGACTGGTTTATTTTTGCATCTCTAAGATCCACATTTCCCTGAAAATTCATGGCGGACGAAAAATTTCTCATTTCCCAAGCAAACCGAGTAGCTGGCAAGGAACAGACAATTAAGATGCGCGAAGCTTTCCTCCAAGTGACAGACCATAAATCACGGCCTGTGGAATATTGCATTTTAATGCACTGCTCTGTGCATCGCGGAGCCCCCATCATAGCTTGGGAATGAAGTCACTCGTTGAGGGAAGCTATAAAAAGGTGTCAGGCCTTTGGTATGTTGTTTGCAAAATAAAAGCAGCGAGATTTTGGGCGTCTGCTTGCTCTCACTTATAGGGGAGGTATTTAGGAGATAAAGGGGGTTTCTTTCTTGCTCTTTAATAAATGTGATTTACGGCAGGAGACTGAGAAACGCTGTTGGCAGAAATGTTTGAGAAGAACTAATTGTAAGTGTGATTTGGGGCAAAGCTCAGAGCAAGCTCGCAAGATTTTGCAAGGAAAATATTAGCTCAACGGTGTGCGTGGGCGCTGAAGTCCCGATAGTCAAGCAACACGGTCAAGAAAAACACCCTTTTGAATAGAAATAGATATTATACCCGCGTGCAAGGCCAGATTCACGAATGCCACAAAAAATAACACAAGAATGTTGCAAAATAGCAGCACAAATTTTCCCTAAATTTCTTTTTTCTTCTTCCAATTCCTCTTTACTTTTATATTTAACATATGCGGCCCAACCCACCATTAGGACAAACTAAACGGGGAGGGCCCTGTCTGGAGCAGCACCCATTGATCTGTCTGTATTTTGAGACCATTCAGAGCCGAGTTTTGTGCTCCTTTTGTGGGGTGATCCTTGGCTGAGCCCTCTGAATGTGGGAAGACTCCCCATAGGAGCTGCTGGGCAATTCAGGTCAGGGGGAACCTGCTGTTGCTTCTTTTCTTTGACTCCATCCATAAATTGTTCCGAAGCTGGTTCCTTCTTTGACAAGATGCTCGTTTCTGTGTGAATTCCTGCTGTTTCACCCTCCCCTCCGAGCTCTGTCGTTTTCTCTATGTCTGAAGTATCCTCCAGAATTTGACCGTTTTCTTTTATTTCTGAGGGGTCAAGTGCATACAAGGAGATAAATCAATGAGAAGGGAAAAAAATACCCAACCCCAAAACCCCGGCGATGTAGAAAGAAAGAAGGGACGTTGCCTGCAACTGCCAGCACTTCTTACCTTCCGGTAACAGAATTATTTGCAAGCGACAGGGAGATGGAGGAGCCGGTTCCTGATCCATCACTCCAAAGGCCAGAGCATCCTCTGCAGAAAGAGAATCCGACAGGCTCTGACCTCGGGAGCAGCTTCAATCTACTGCAGGCTCAGACATAAATATCTCCACAAGCACCCAAGTGCTGCACAAATGATTTAAAGGAGAAACGCACACCTTTGAGCTCCTTTTCGCTGTGCTGGGGACAGCTTACGTACTTAAACGTGGGAGTGATTTAGTTCTACGGACGCCAGAATGATGAAAAGAAGTGAACTGAGCCCCACACAGCGAAGGTTGTGTTTGTGATTTAAGGGAAAAGCATTGTGGATGGTTTACATGAAGCAATTTTAACATTTGCTCTGGATATATTAATGACCTCTAAATGTTATACACAGGGTGATGTCCTTTTGCTAGTGAATCAGGTGTGTGGGCAGGTCTCAACTCATGTGCTGTTTTGAGTCCCAAATTCTGCTGGAGCCAGGGACCTAATAAACCTGATGAACCCCTCCACAGCACCCTCTTCCTCTACCCAATTTCCAGTAGAAACCTTGCCTTCGTGTTTGGAAAACATCATCGTGCTCTGCTGTGCTGCCATTGAAGGTCTGCGGATCTCCAGTGTGAATGGGGCATCTCCGCTTGTCTTCGGTCAGGGTGCAAAATCGTGTCCCGCTTCAGTTTCCACCCAGAGCTGGTGCTCAGTTCCATCTGCACTCATTCATTTGTTTTTGTGAAACTTAACGATCAAAGCATAAGGTCACAAAAAGGCATCTCCCCTCATTCTTGAATAACTAATTCATATGTGTGTGTCTGCATCACTCATTGTCGCACAGAGCATCCTACGTTTAGGACTTGGCAGATAGGCCAAGGTCATCCCTTGGCCTATCCAAATGTTAATTCAGAGCTGAATTTTGCTCCTTTTTTTTCTCCTTTTTCCTCAGGTTGTCAGCCACTTATTGAAACTGAAAATGCCTCAAATTCTCCTTAATTTCTTATGCATTAATGATAAAGCAGTTTTATGCTACTTGAGCTTGTTTGACCTTGAGAGGTGTAGGAGTTTGAGTTTTATTTCCCTTAAATTATAATATAATATTCCACATCTTATAAACCTTCTATGCATTCTGGAAACTCACAACCCACTGCTTGAGTAATACTCAATCTCTGGGTTTATACCAGTTTAACCAGGAGGGCAATTTCACCTGTTGTGTTTTCCTATCTTAATACCACTTGGGAGTAGTATAATTAAGCCGTATGAGAATGGATGTATCTACAATGAAACCAATTTACTGAAAATACCAGAAATCGATTATACTGGGTGTAAAAGGAACCTGATTTTGCCTAAACCCATTGTAGTGCTTTTTATTAATTCATAACTACCGCTTTATTTTTTTTTCTCCCTCATTTGGGGTAACTTCAGAAGATGTGGTTGGAAGCGGAAGGAAGCCACATTCTCAGATTTCCAGCCAAAACTGCGCTCCTCTCCTTTTTCATCTCATGCTTATTTTACCTCATCACATAGAAAAATGTCAGATACTTGCGTTCTAAGGAAAGCAATGTGTAGGAGTCACCGAAGGAAAACAGGCTGGAGGCTTTCCCAGGAAAGGAGAAACCTCATTGTTCGCTCCTTATCGACAGAAAGCAATGGCCACGTTACACGGGGCTGGGTTAACCCAATAATTAATTCCTCTGTTTGAAACTCTGTGTCATCTCTGCATGTGATGAGGGGAGCGCAGGGATGAAAGGGTTTGTCTCTCAAGCTGCCTCTCTGTTTTGTTTCTTAGGGTTATTGTGGCAAAATCCTCCTCCTGCATCTGCTCAGGGTTGCTGTAAAGCTCTTCCAAACCTTGCTCGCCATCGCTGGCGCTCGGACGTGGGTTTTTGGCACATCTGTGCTTCTTGCAAAGCCCCAAAAAGCCCATCAGGCAGTTGTCAAATCCGTGGGTCTGAACTCGGGTGTGTGGGCAGGATGATGTTTTTCCTTTTTGTTTCCCGTTCAAAGTGAAGAAGGATTACCTTGGCCGGGGAAGCGAGCGAGCAGGGAGTGGGTGCTCATGTGCTTTTGTAGTTGTGTTTTGCTGAGGAATGGCCAAAAATAGGGTTTGCCAACGGGCAGGGAGATTTCAGTGCAGAGAAGTGCTTTGTCTTGTTCAATAATACACATCTATGGATGGGCAAACCCATGTGCATGGAAGGAAGAAGCAATATGGTCTATACTGCATGATGCGTAAAAGCTTAAGTATTTTTTTCCTTCTTATGTATGATTTCACCTGAATGTCCTCTTTTTCTTATGATAATTCAGACTCTGCAAATAACTGGCATAAGGAGCATCTGCATTTATGTTGTGTATTCTTCCCTTTTGTTTCCAACGTGTTTGGTACCTTAATGCTGTACAGGACAGGACGTGCCCCCCAGGAGCTCAGGCGCTCAGCACAAGTGTTTGTTTTCATTCTAATCAGCATTCCTCTTACGAATGCCCCGATTCCAACCTGCCTGCACCTTTCTCCCCCAAATAAAAAGAACCACGTCCTGGTTTATGGTACATCCCCCAGCTTAACTGCTGTGTCCAGATTCCACTGTCCGTTACATGCGACGCACACGCGGACTTTACAAAATGGGGAGCGCTGTTCTTTGCTTTTCCTAGTTTTCCCCTCACCGTTTTAAGACCTCGTAGGAGGTCAGTGAGAGCTGTGAACTCTTCAAATTACGTTCTGAGTAACTTCGCATTTGCCCTTGTATTAATTTGCACTAATCAGTCTCTTTCCTGTTACTGCTGGCTGAGTCACTGGCCGCTGCCACACTTCACTTCTGGAGTTTGCACAGCGCTGTCGATTATGACCCAGTTTGGGTAATTTGTCTTCATAATGACTCATTTATCACTATCCAGAACCCACTTCAGCAAAACACTCCAATGTGCTTTAAAATGCTGTACTTATGAAGAATTAAAATAAGCACTTGCTTAAACGGTCTGGAGGTGGGGAGAGTTGTGCGCTAATCATACTTTTCCCTCTCCTGATGTTACTGACAAATGTTCCCATCTTAGTGTTTTGCAAAAAGTAACAATTGGAGATAGATAAATTCAATAAGCAGAATCAAATAACAGCAGCGTGTCATTCCTGATTAGATTTGACGTTGTGCTAACATCTATCTTCTGGAAACCATGTTGCATTGACGCAAGTATTTTCTGCTGGAATCTGGCTCTAAATTATAAAACGGTCCAAGCCATGCGAAAAGATTTATTTCAATTCAAAGATCATTGATTTGCTAGAGAACAACAGAGGCAACTGTGGTATTTGGTGGATACCTTCAAAACACTCTTTATTTAATTGTTCCTTTTGCGACCAAATGCAGAAGTAAATTAAGTAAAATTGCTACAATCTGAATGCTTCTACACGTGGGAAATACTGCTGCAGCCAGTACAATTCTATTATTTATATGTAAATACAGATGCACACACACATGCATATATATATGTATATATGTAAGCCTTTACCAGCTGAGTTTGACAGTGAAAAATTCTCCCTGGGTCCAAGCACAATTCTTATATTAATACTAAAAATCTCCTATATGTTTTTATTTAAAACAGATTGGAAATTAAGTCTTGACTAAGAGGTTGTGGAAAGTTTTAATGTGTTAACAAGTTAACTCTGCATCCCAGATAATACTTTTTTAAAATTTGCATTTGTGAGAAAATTTTCCCATTAAAAGCGCAGCGCGGTATGAGCTGTGGTACAGCGCAGAGTTTTGGGACGAGACTTTTACACCTTATTAGCACTGCAGTAAGGGAAAAATACTTTAAAGAGCATTAAGGAAAAAAAAAAAGTCATTAAAAACATATTTGTCGGCTTCCAGGGATGCTAATGAACAGAAACATAATGACATATTAACAGCTTGAGATCCTCTCCTTTTCCAGGGAAAACTGTAGCCTCGCGTAATTCTTTCATCTCGGTGTGGAAATCCACTCTAATGAAAGCTTTTTTTGGGGGGCAGGAGCTATTTGAGGGTTTAAGATGTGGCAAAAAAACCTGTTATGTGTGTAGCTGCTCCTTCATTTCATTTAACATACGAATAAAAGCCGTTAGAAGGAGCAACAAGAGGAGGCTGTGGAAAAAGCCAGAAAATTCAGGTCTTAGGCCTAGATGTTATTTTTTGGTGGCGGTGAGAGTGCTGTGACACGTCATGAGGAGCAGAAATCGCGAGGGGGTGTCTGATACTCTCCTTGCTGCAAACATTTCTAGTGCTGAGAAGCAATTCTGAGGGGAGGGAGGCTAGGTTTGCTTTCCATTAGCCTAATCTGCTCTGCGTTTAATAGCAAAAGCACGATAAACCTTGTGTTCTCTTCATTAAAGAAACCCGTATCCTCCTTTGGTTCGGCACGTGCTGTCTGTTGGCATTATTAAAGAATTTATCGTTTTGACCCCTCATCCAAATCGCAGAAGGGCTGGAAGGGTTTGATCCGTGGCTGAAGAACCGATGAGGTGAAGCCAGTGGACCCGGGTACCACAACTGGTACCTAAATGTGCTTCGGACAGATGGTGCTGGAGATTGCGCAAGGAAATTACTT
Source organism: Pampusana beccarii (assembly GCA_013399365.1). Classification (NCBI taxonomy): domain Eukaryota; kingdom Metazoa; phylum Chordata; class Aves; order Columbiformes; family Columbidae; genus Pampusana; species Pampusana beccarii. The sequence goes on from VWYH01011236.1 coordinate 929,552, forward strand.
CTTGACCACGGCTCCTTCTCTTCTGTGTATTATTGCGGAGATTTCAATCTCTCCTTTATTCTTGTCAGTATACCAATGGAAATATTTTAAAGTGTCGCTTTAAGCTATTTACTTCTAGAGGTGTTAATACAGGAAAATGAATCAAAACCACAGCAGACCTAAATTTGTAAGGTGTTTTTGTTTGTCTCGGTGTAAAAGCAGTATCCGTGTGTAACTCAGTCCGTGAACTGTATCTGGTACAGGTTTCCCATTTGTACCAGAGGCAGAGCAAGGGCTGACGACTGACAATTGATGCAAATAGACAATCTAAAATGAGCTGACCTTTCCAAGCAAGGCTACTTCCCAGTGCACTGATACAGCCTGTAAATGTACTTATCTTGCCTTTTTCTCATGTTAACTTCATAACCTTTGATGCTAACTCAATGATCATCAGCAAAAGGGCCCTTTTAATGAGAAATATGAAGAATACCTGTAGTCTGAACAGACCATGAAAATGCAGTGTTTAAAATACTGCATAGGGATGAACTGTGTGTGTTTGTGCTGTATGTGTAAACACCGTATTGCCAGCTCCACGCATTCAAACACTGTGATGGTTCAAACAGCACCCGTCTCCCACCTCTCGGAGAGTGTCTTAAAATCATCCTTGAAATGTGTTTAAAATACAGACTTTGCTTCTCGCTGTGGTGTTTCCAGTCTGGGCTGAGCTGCGTTTCAGATGCTGCTTTCCAAACCCCAAGCGGAGCTGTTCAAGCGTTGAATTCTTCCAAGAGGTGGGCTCTGAGAAAATAAAGAGCTGCTTCGGGGTGAAATAAAGTCACGGTAGATGTCAGCCGCAATCAGAACGGAAATATTGTAAGTGGTGGTTAAAAGGGAAGAGGAGGAGCCACCTCGGCTGGTCTTCGCGGCTGCCGGGCCTGCTGCTCCATCCAGTAAATCAGTACCGCCGCTGAAACGAGCCAACGGAGTCCCGCAAATACAAAGCACCTTGCAAGGGGAAGATCAAATTGCCGTGATACGTGAATCACTTCTTGCCCTCTGATTGTGTGTGTTACCTTGTTGTGTTTTACGAGCTGCTTTTCAGTTGCCTTCTTGGCCAAAGCGATTCGCTTGCGGAATTACAGGAGCGGTTTCTACAGCTGAGGTTTTTGTAGATCCCCGCCGTGGCAGCTCACCATAACCTAATTATGAACCAGCTGCAGGCCCAACACCTCTCAGATGTCCAAAGAATCCTCCCCAAAATGCAAGTAATTTCTAGTCTTTGCTTTTCAATGGCTACCTTTTCTTTTCCCTTTATGGGACTGCACCAAGCACACGCTATCAACAAGCGTCTGAAGATTTTCCTAGCTCAGGATTCACTCGTGGAGGAATTTGGAGTTAACGGAGCCATGTGTGATGCTGTTGCTAAGAAACCCCGGCTTGCCTCCCTAATGTCCTTTTGCAGTTTGGCGAGTGCGTCCCCGATGGAAATGCTGGTGTTGCAGCCTCTCTGCCTTGTCCAGAGCAGGGGCTGCTTCCCTGCAGTTTGCTCAGCTCCGCAGTGACAAAATGAAACGGGAAGCCTATGTCCCTTGTTTTCTATGCACCTTATCTTTTGCTTTCTGGAGTCACAGATCTCCTACCTGCCCTTTGCACGTGTCTGCAGCTGGTTATGTGTTTATTGGCTGGGATTTACCGTGCTGCAGGTTTTCAGGGCAGCGAGCGTATTGCCGGTGTTGCGTGTCTCGTGGCTGGGAGGTGTCCCAACCCGGCTAGGGACAGAAGGACAATTCGAAAGCCTAGCCCATCCCTTTGACACCGGTAATATGCGGTTTTCTTGTTGCCATGGCAAACCTGGAAAGAAGAGCAGAGAAAGCCATTCAGGTGAGGGAGAAGAAATGCAGAGGGGAGACACACCGTTCTGCATTACACTGCGTAGATAAGGATAAAACCCACCAAAGATATTTAAGTTACTCTGGTGAGAGTAGAGGTGGCTTCTATGCAGCTGGGGAGGCTGTTTCTCATTTGTGCAAGTCCAAGCATATAATATTTTACCTTAATACTGAACTCTAGCGGATTTGATGCTGATCTCACTTGGACTTTGTAAGAAATAGAGTAAATAGACCTCTTGCACTGTGCTGTCTTAGCTCATTCTCCATGTCTTCTAAGAATCCCCTAAATTTGACACCAAAATTAGTTTTTGGAAGGGTATTATCATTTTCCTCTCCTTCTGTCTTTTTGGTCATAATTAACAGGGACACTTTCTGTCAATCAAGTGTCAAAATGAAATGCTTTCCCTTCATCCATCAAAATGCTTGTGCCAAAGAGAATGGTTGTTCCCTTAGGCAGCCGGCAGGGGAGAAAGCAGAGCGATGGGCTGGGTTATTAACAGGGCAAATTAACTTTTAATGTCAACTTGTTGTTTAAGCATGTTTGTGAGCCTGAGGAAGGTGAAAAGCTCTCAGAAACTTGTAATTCGTTTTTAGTGCCAGCCAAAAGAGATTCTCAGACAGGAAAGGCAGTTGGAGCTCAAGCCGCCCGACATCCAAAAAGTGAGACCGTAGGATGTGTCCGTCTATTTTTTTTTATTTTAAGTTTCTAACACTTGTTAAGAGAAGTGCAAAGTCTCAAGAGCTGATGTGAACAAACCCAATCTGTTTAATTTTTACATCTTATTTTTTAAGCCAGTTTCAGGATTTCTGGTGACCCTCTCTGGTCATCGCATGCCCAGCAGGTTGGCAAGAAAATATTAATTAGTCTCTCAACACTCACAACGACATGTAACTCAGCTTCATGCTCCTCCAGGTGTTTGGTGGGAAACCAATCAAGCTCAGTTGTCTTCTAACAATTCCAGTTCGTTCAAAGCCTAGAAAAGCCTGTGATTTAAATTCCCTTCAGGAGGCGTTTTCTTTGACACTGAGGAGATGGAGCATCCTGTTTGTACCAGGATGGATCCCCATCCAAGGGCCATGTGTGAGCACAGATGGACATCACTGCTCTGAACCCAGCTCAGCGCAGCTGGATATCTGGCCCGTGATGCCTTCGTGTTGGCATACGGAATTTCTGTTGTTCCCTTCCTTTTTGTCTAGATAAAGTAGCTGTTGTTTATGAAATACAATAGTTGCACAGTTAGCTGAAGAGGTGATAAATAAATGATTACCCAAGCGAAAGGAGAAAGCAGCAGCTGTAAAGCTGGGTGCCACCATGCCTTGGCCATCTTAGGAAAGGGGGTTTATTTTGCTCTTGGCAAATGAAAATTGAGTTTCTCTTGCAGCGGTGAGATTTACTGGTTTGGCGTCGTGCCTTTCGTATTTCTCAAAGCTTGACATTGTTCCTGGCCTGGCAGTTTGTAGCTCTGTGAGGAATTAAACCTCTCTGATATTTCTGTAAACAACAACCATCAAGCTGTCGAAGCGGAGAGTCCAGTTTGCTGGAGGCTCTTTTGGCCCGAAGCCCCATGGAAAGCAGCAGGACCCCAGCGCCGGTTCCTTTCTCTGCGCTCGGACTCGCTCTCCCCGTCGTAAGCACAAACATAGCACGGGCATTTATTTTCATTTGTGGTTTTGTTGGGTTTTTTAGGGTGAGTGGTAATATTATAGACAAACTCCCATCATTTTTCTACCATCTGCTAAAATATATTCTTTTGGATGGAGGAGCAATGTCGTGAGGAATTACAAAATACTTTTCCGTGTTGCTGGATTCGAAAGATATCCATGTTTTTAAGGACAGTTTAAAATTGACATTTTAGTTGAAAGGGTTAAAAATCCATCTTTGAAAGAAGATCCTACAGCATTAAAGAAAAAGGTGTCGGTGAAAAGCTTTATTAAAGAGCTGCCGGGACTCCACAGAGCTCCACTTCGTAATGTCATTTTTCATTTTCAAAAAGGTCAGATTAGTAAGGAGAAACTAATAAGCTGAAAAAATGACCAGCTTCATTTCTGAGCGTGTTCTCCTCCAGAACTACGGGGCTATTTATTGGTCTGCTGGCTTTCTCCTGCATCTGGGAAGCTCTGAATGCAGCTCTTTGCCAGTTACACACAAAACATTTACAGCCCAAAGAGGCCAGCTCGTTAGTAATTACTGTAATGAGTTCTTCACAGTGTTTCTCTGAAAGGTGATCGAGCCCCTAATGTAGACAACAGATACTTTTTCTTCGGTTAATGGTGTAGTAAATGATTCCTTGGAGGGGGCTCAGTGAATGCCTCCTTTGAAACAACTTAAAGACCACGAAGGAGAGAAAAAGCTGTAGGTCCTGGTTAAGAGGAGAAAAGATTTATGGAGCGTTTCAGATCTAGATCTTCCCGATTTTTCTGCGGACAGGTATGAGTGTAAGGTTGTGTCGTGTAAACAGCAATGGGCACAAGCGAATGGATGGGGCAGATGCTGCGAGGCGCATTTTCCAGCTGCAAAGGCTTGGGTAAAGGAAAAGATTTTGCTCAGATGGAGCTACTGCCTTGTGATCCCTGCAGTCACGGGCTCTGCAGCTTTGCAGATCAGCTTCTCATCTTCTTGGGAAGCAAGAGGTGTTAAACCAAGGCAATACTGGTACAAGAGACAGGAGAATGATTTTCATGAGCTTGGCTTTTGCAAAGGGAGATTTCTTCTACTGCTAAGTGAACAAATTAATTGACGTGTCCAAATGCAATTAGCAAATGCTACAGCGGGAAGGGCTTCATAATCAGAGTCATTTATCAGGCAAAAATGAACTGTTGCATGTCTTGTGTGGTTTTTTGGGCCTCAGAAGAAGAAATGTGGTCCGTTGGCTGAGCAAATCTGTCGTAAGTGCTCTGCAAAAGGAGGTATCAACTGGGCCTTAGGATGTGGGAGATGCTGAAATCCTGTACTGAAAGGAGCCGGGTGCTTTGGGCATCCCGCGTGTTACAGAAACCTGCGGCTGACTCTGCTGTGGGAACGCAGAGAAAATCAGGAGAGCCCGTAAAGGAAAAAAAGGCCTGAAGTGCTTTGAATATTTTTTTCTTTTTTTTTCTTTTTTCTTTCTTCTCTCACTGCAAAAACAACACGCGTAGACGTTATTCGAGAAGCTGTTTGGTAATATTAAGCGATAATGAATTGCACAATTTGCCCACACACATCATTGCCTTTTCCTGGATAGTCAGAAACGCTCGTTAATTAGCAGGCGAGGTTTCCCTGGCAGCCCAGAGCTCCGGAGGCTTCTCCCCGCTCGGCTGGGCTGGCTTCTCATACGGATCTGTGCACCCCGAGCTTTCTGACTCCCCTCTCCATGGAGCAAACCTCGGATGGCGGTGACAAGCGCCCAGTGCATCCAGAGAACTTCAACTTCCATGTCTTCTCTAATTTTTTTGCAGCAGAGTCAGCTGATGAGCCCAGGAATCCTTGTACCGCATCCCTTGATAAAATGATGATGCTGTCCATCCTCTTTCATTTAGTCACTCCTGCTGGCGAGAATTAATTTTAGACTCTGCTGGCTTTTGTCAGTAGATCTCAGGATATATTATCTACGGTTTATTATATTCTGTACTCATCTGGGCAGTAGCTGGAGTGTATAAAATGGGGTCTCCTGGAACAACTTGATTGCTTCAGCCTCTTCCTTGGAGTAGCCTTGTGCACAAAGATGCTTTTTCCCCTCATCTCGCCCAGAAATCAATTCCCTTTTCCCTTTGCACATCATTCAGGCTCCGCTGATTCACACCCTTATGCACCCTGCAAAAAAAACCCAACTTTGACCCGTTCTTGCTTCTGGGGGTGGCAATTGGTCCTCATGTGAAAAAAAAACCCCACCAGGGCTCATCATCTCTGATAACAGTGGTGAAAAACACCGCTTGCAGAATCTGTCATTTCCTCTCTTCTTGTAGGTGGTGTTAAAGCACTAATGGCAGATTGTTATGGTTTCTTTGCCTCTTGAAATTGCTCATCGCAGGGAGGAAATGGTGAAATTGGAACAGGAAAAGCCGAGGAGCCGACGGGGCTTTGATAGCTGTAACTTTGACTGAGCTGGTTGTCTCGCTCGCGGTGTTACTGATGTGTTATCAACCTGAAGCCAAGAGGACTGATACAAGAAGGGAAAACCGGTGTCTTTTCTGAGCTAAATATACCTGTGCTTCTATCTGAGGTCCATCATCTTTTTTAAAAAAACCTCTATCTTACGTGTTTGCAAAGAAATTGCCGGGTTCAGCGCTGTGCTGCTCAGCGGAAACGTTAAAGGTTTAATGCTGAGAGGGATGGAGGGTTTGCCTCATTATCTTTCTCGCTCGGATTTTTCGTGGGCAGAGAGCAGAAAGTTCCTCTTGGTTTTGATCTCTCTCATTTAAACCATCTTCTGCCTATGGGAAGCGCTGTTTGGTAGTTGTGTTGCAGACTGACCCAGAACATCCAACAAACAGTGTCACAAACTGTTTGGATTTTTAGGCTTCCTTTGTTTTTACTTTGTGTGTTGGCAGAGATTCAGAAATGCGTGTTTTACTCTCATGGCAAAGACTCAGGTGATTTTTGTTTTCAAATACAGTGTCTATTGTTTGCATGGAAAAAGATCTGTTTTGCTAAGCAGTGTTTAAACATAGAGCTAAGGCAGATGCTTATAAAAATCAGCACAAGTCAAATACTGCTTTTTCTGCATTCTTACTGGAAAATACATCGTCTGATTTCTCTGGCATCTCTGTAAACCTAGAGAATTACAAATGAGAGAAGCATTTGCCCCCCAGAGCTTAATGTGCCACATATTGCTCAAACAACATGAAAATTCCCAAAGGGTAGGAGAAGAAATATCGGAGAATATAGAGCTATTGCCTCAGATAAGGGCGTTGGAATAACTTAGGAAAATATAATTTTGTTTGGTTTTAATTACATTAAAATCGTAAAGCCTGGGAGAACTGCTCTGCAAACCGGTTTCTGGTCGCAGTCGCTGTAAATGTGGAGTTGAAGCCGTCAGCTCAAGGAGAAATCTGATATACGTTCGTATTACTAAAAGCAGATGTGGGCTTACGGCTCAAGCCGAAATTTTGAAGCGTAATAAAGAAAAGATCTGTCCTCGATTCTTCCTTGGTCAGGATGGGCTGGATCGATACTCCTGCATTAGCGCTGGGCCGACGGCTCTCGGGGCTGATGTGTGTGATGGAGATGCCGGTCGAGCTGGAGCGAGGAGAAGATGAAACCTGCATCCACACCCGCTGCGGCTCCGGGGGCAAACCTGCGGCTTCCTGGGGCTTCCGCGGGGCGGTGGGTGTGAGGATATGTGATTATAAAATGATTGCTTCATGGTGACTCAGAGAAACTGAGCTACGTGTACCCGTAGGCAAACTGACTGTGGTTTCCAGTGCACCAGTGTGCTGTGCTGCTCCCCAAGCCCAGATACCTCCGCTCCACGTGCCCACGAGGAGATGTTGGATTTATGAGCACGGTGCTTGCCTGGGTTGTGATATTCAGTAGTGCATAACGCACGCAAGTCCCACCCATCAGTAAAATTATTATGTAATCAAGACAGATGTGAGCTTTTGCTTGCAAGCCATCACATTTTTGGCAAAACTGTTTTTGGAAAGTGATCTGGTGCTGGAGAAATCCTTGTGTGTCTGTGAATGGAGGAATGCTAAGCCCTGATTTTTTTTCCTTTCAAGACATAAGCCTAACTTCTCAAAGGAAGCAGAAGCTCTGTGTGGCTTTTAGTCCCTCACTTCCGTTTTCATTAGAGGGAAAAAGAAAAATCACATCGGTGCCTTACTCTTTGCTGGAATAAATCCTTCTGCCTGACTTGCAGAGATCTGTAATAGAAACGCTGACAGAACCTAATTCATAATAGTGTGAACACAGCCATGGTAATGGGCCTCAGAAAAGAGAATGGGCTTCAATTTTTAGCTGGCTGAGTATGGGAAGCGGATGTGGAGACTTTCCAGAGGACTTTCCAGTGAGCTGAAAGGTAAAACGTTGTCCCTGATGTTCATGCAGATTTGTGCGTCATTAAAATACAGGTAGGAGGAGATCAGAAGGCGATGGGCCTCGCTGCCCGATGTACAGGCCCCTGTTGCAGATTTACGCATTTGTTTGCAACAAGCGAACACCCCCAAATCCACCTCTGCCTCCCTGTGCCCGTGGTTGGTGCTTCCGCAGGCAAATCGGGGTTTGCTGCTGGGACGAGGCTCAGTCCCCACGGCTGGGTCTTCCTGGCCAGAAGGTGAGGGAGGATTGATTTATTGGTGATGCAGGTGACTTTTGCCTACGTGCTTATCAGCAAGTTTTGCTCGGGAGAGAAGCACTGGAATGTTTTGGCCAGGGGCGGTGTTTCCGGAGGCTCCTTCATCTTCTTATTCCGTTCAGCTGTAAGTGGGGTATTGACATACTGAACTAAACAAAACCAGACCTTCCGGAATCGGCGGTAGCAGCTCTTTGTCTAGTCCAGTTTAACCTCGGAGTGGCAAAGCAAGAGAGAAATGTATTTGTCAATTGTGGGGGGGAAGGTGTGGGAGGAAAATGGAGCTTTTGGGCAGGTGGTCTGTAGTTGTTTGGTGCAGAGAGCGAGCGGCGTGGGATACATCCAACCCTCAAATCCCCTTCTGGCGAGGAACAGCACAGTGCTGGGGGAGAAAGCCCAGATTTAATGTAATCAATACGATAAACTGTGGTGTGCAGAGAGAAACCGTGGTGTTGGAAGAAGTTCCCTAGTGTGGCGATGGTCGTGTGTTACTTAAAACTTAATCCCGAGAGGAGCTGCTGGTCCGTTGCATGACCAGCTCAGTGCGGTACCCGCCCTGGTGACCTGCTTGTCACTGTCCTCGTTTGCTGTACCTCGAAGGTGCCAAGGCCTCTGTTACTTTGATATTGAGGGAGCACTCCTCTGTTTTGCTCCATGGAGCGATTTGCGAAGCCGAGATTCCTATATTTGAGCAGCATCCCTGCTGCCTCCGTGCTTTTCCAGCGAACGCAATGCACGTACGTGACCCGCGGACAACCCGAGCCCCTTGCGTGCTTGTGAAAGCTGGAACTGGTTCAATGAGTTATTCTAAAGCCCTTATCTTGAACACGATTTATGTTGTGGTTTGAAATGGACCCGTCCATCATGGTGAGCCTCAAATACCTTTGCTATAAGCAGTGAGGAACATGAATAGCCCAAACCTGGGAATCCTCCCAATCCCCCCAGACTCTTCCCAAGGCTTTGCAAGGCTCAGATTTTATTTTAATACAAAAGAAACGCTTTCTGTAAGGAGGATTCTCTTCTTTCACTCCTGCGTTTTGGAGACGTATCTGTTATTTGTTATGGACTCTTTGTCTGTGGAAGATCTGCTCCTTAATAAGTATGGTTTCTGGCTGATCTTTGCTACTTCAAATTTATAGTAAGATCCTCTTTGGACAGAACTAGGTTGAATATATTGCAGTTGCCTCGTGTTCTTAAAATCACTTTGTCAGAGAGTCCTAAATAACACGTTGTCTTATTCACAAACAGCCCGAGCAGCTCAGGATTTGCAATCCGTAGGGCTGGTGCACAGCGATGTGTTACTCGGAGCCACAAGCTTATCAAAGGGCTTCACTGCGCGAACCACCGGCAGAGAGAAATACACCCAAGAATTATTTGAGCCTCGTTTATTTAATGAGTCTGCGGTAAAAATGAAAACTCCAAACCTGTGATGGTTTAAAAGCAAATTGCATCGCGGAGTTTTGAAAGCTGTAGAAATGCAAGGCTTTTAATTGGGCAGAAATAAATTTCGCCATTGGTTTGCGTATTACAGCCCCTGTGAATTGCGGCATCGTAAAGTGTGTGAAATTACTGGGGGACTTGTATGAGAATGGAGGTGGTGATTTCTGATGTGCATGACTGGGAGCAGAATCCCACATATAACACCTGGCTTTTGACCGTATGAAGGAGAATTTAAAAGATTAATAGTGCTTCAAATACCGACAATCGTGGAGAAACAAAATGAGCAGTATTTTAGTTGTTGGTCTTGCTCTCTCCTACCCTAGTGAATAAAAAGCCGATTTTCCCGGCTTCTGCCCTTGGTGTTGACTGAAGTTCTGGGTCCCAGCACATCGTAGGGATCAGGACTCTGAGCTGGGAGTCAGGAAACTAATTTTTTCTTCTTTTACTTTGGTAATGACCTGTTATTTGACCTTGGGCAATTTGCTTTCTTCACAGCTAGACAGTACTGCTGTTTAGATTTGCCATATCCTGGGAGAAAAGGCTTAGGGCTTCCTTCTTAACAGAAAGGATCTTCACTTTCAACTGAATTTTATGAATGCTAACATGGGAAAAATGTATGAAAAATAATATTTGTAACCAGCCAGTTTTCTGTTTCAGAATGTTTTACTGCATTTTGTTCCTATCCAATACTGCCTTAGCTGCTGGTGAGATAGAACCTTAAACCTTGGAGTTACCTATAGATGCATGGAGATGTATTGGTTATTGATAATCATTGATCCTTATAGCAACAGCTCGGTACTTTGGTAACCCTTGTGCCCATTGCAACATGCATTTACTGTTAAAAAATACAATTTTGGTGCTGCAAAACCTTATCGCGTAGGGAAAGTTGTCTGGACGAGGACTGATTGGGGGAGCAGTGAGACTGTTGCGTTTAGATTCTAATTCTAATTGAATCTGGTTGATATCTGGAAATAATTAAAATTGAACACTAGTGTTAATTTAGACTGCATTGCCTTCTTGCTATTGCTGCTGTTCTCCATCAAGAATTGACTTTACGGTGGTCGCTATCTCTACCCTTCCTTCACTGGCCCTCCCAGCAGAGGCCAAGGGAGGTGATGGGCACCAACTTCCACCTTTTCCAAAGGAGATCGTGATCTGGAGCTCATCTCAATCTGCAAAAGCGGTGTCAGCTCCCTCCGGCATGGTTTCACTCCCGTTTTGCTTTTTCCCTCTCTGTTTCCGCAGCCGTGGAGTCGCTGCACTCCTTGAACGACCAGATCTCCCATTTTATCGTCAACAAGTCAAAAACGCTGGATGAAGACGAAGACGCCTTTTTGCCCAGCGAGAAGGAATCTCTCAAAAACGCCATGATGCTGATGAGGCACCTCCTCATGGATGCACAGGTAGGAAATCGATAAACTCCCGTCTGTTAGCACACGAGGAAGGCACATTGCACAGATCCGGAGACAATATATCGTTTTTATGGGTGGTTTTAGCAGTGGAGAACGTTAGTCCCTGGCACTTATTTAAAACTGACTTTGGCTTCTGAAATCTGCAGCTGCGGGAAGGACATCTCAGTGCAAAGACCACGTGGTTTGTAATTTAGGGTTGAAAATCGTTCTGGATTTTCAGGAGAAAATGCAACAATATACCCATTGATGGGAATCCAGCGTCAGCCTTAGCAAAAGAAAATCGTTTTGCCGCTAAGCATCTGTGCTGAATGCCAGTTTTAGAAGTGCCAGACACATAACGGAGCTGTTGGTTTAGCCAAGCTCTGAAATGCCAGTTAAAAGTCGTGAAATGATGTGCAGATGTTTCTTTGTGCCTTTGCTGCTTCGACATAAAATCTCTCGCTCTGTAGGTTCGCTGTGTTACAGTGTGCTTCCTTCATTCTAGTCCAAAAAACCCCAAACATTTGAAATATTCAGTGTATTTTTTTTTATATTCCCTTCTGGTCTTTATTTGTAAAGCCTGGATGGAAAATGGCAGCTTATATCTAAGGGTTGTTTTGAAAACAGAGTGATCTGCTCTCCCTTTTGCTCCAGTAAACCCTAAATCTGGCAAAGCAGGTCTGAGACCCTCTCCAGGGGTGGGGATTGCAGGCTCCATGCTTTAACCACCCTCACATTTTATGTTTTTCTGAACATCTTATTGGTATTTCCCATGTTGCAGCTTGTGCATATCACCTCTTGTTAGAAGCCTAACAAGAAAATAAAAGAGAAGTAAATGATTCCTGCAAGGACTAGCAAAATAATCTTATTCAGGGTTTTTCCTGATCGCTCTTCCGTGCCAAACCCGGGTTAGTATTGCAAATACCAGCAAGGGTTGGTGCTGATAGTGTTGCTGCAATTACCCCGCACTTTGTTAACCAATTGGTCCCCAGGGTCCAGGTTCCCGTGACTTGCCAGCATTTCACAAGTACCTAAACGGACGATATAATCAGAGAAAGCTACACATTTTTGTCTTTTATTCCCATATTCTCCCATGTGGAATCTGGTGGCTACCTTATCGACTTCTCTCACTTTCAAAACCTTTGCTCCTAATGACTTTGGCTAATAGGGATCTTGGTGCGTGCAAGAAGTGGCCTGGGAGCCCCCGCTATATTTTAAAGTTTGGATATTTTTGCATGCGGAGCCGATCGGGGCTTTGAGGGCTGTGAAGTGTACGGTGAACAAACCGCTCCAGCCACGCTCTGGGTTTGTTTCTGTGACTATGGTGTTCGTGTCACTTCAGTGCATCTTTAGCCAGGTCTCCTCCGTTTACCCCAAATGAAGGGGTGGAACTCTGCTGCAATGTCACGGGGAACGTGGAGGGTCAGATTGTGCGGTTGGATTTGCTGCCCCAGCCTGCGCTGCAGGTGGGAATACCTGTGGCAAAGCAGGCATTAGAGCAGAAAGATGGTTACAAGCAGCTGCGTGTCGCAGATTAAAATAAATATGGGGGGGAAAAAAGATACCTATTGATAATCCCCTTGTGTAGGAATTCCATTTTTAGCACCTGAGAATTGCTTTGCTACTTAACAGTTGTCCTGCTGCATATTAAGTGCCGCCTGTGATAGAGTGACTGCTTCAGGAAATGCTAATAACAATAGGGAAATGTCAAGTGCTCCTGCACCCTTGTGATGCGCCTGGATCTCTTCCCAGGAAAGACAGGCTGGTTTTTTTACCTGGGATTTTCAAGTTGGAAGGATGACAAGGTGGGAAGCGGTGGTGATGAGGAAAAGGACGGAACGAACCAGGTGACAACACCAAGTACCAAAAAAGCCAATAAAATAAATCCTCAGAGGAATGAAAGAAACAAGAGGCTGGCATCAAGCGACCTAAGCAGGAACATCAGCACCAGCGTGTGCATATAAAGTACGTACTAACCGTGACTGCAGAGTGCCCTGTGGCTCTAATTACACAGGAGGAAAAAATATCACCAATGCAATTATTTCCTTTCCCTTACCTGATCTCATTTCTTCCCAGCCAGTGTTTTTTATGGGAAGATGGAGCCCTGCAGCTCTAAAGATTGTTTGTGCAAGGCTCTGAACAAAAATAAGATGAAATCCAGTGTTTGGCCCTTTACTCCCTTTCCTCTCTTGGTGTGGATGTGATTTTGGTTGGCAGATGATTGGAGGAGAGAACATCCAGCTTAGATTTTTGGGTAGGAATCAGCTGAACTGCTGGAAGCGAAAGCAGCAGAAGTGACCGATCAGAGGGGACGGTTAATGAGCATTTCTCACTTCTCTGACACTATTAATCTGCTTTTAAAACACAGCCTGTGGGGATGATGTCTCACGCCTGCTGCCTTTCTGGTGTGGAGAGAAATTGTACGCATTTTTTGTTCGGGGTTTCACAGATGTATTTTTTCACAGCCAGAATGTGGACTCCACACTCCTGAGTGCCAGCCTAGTCCCTTCATTAGACCATATTTATTTCTCCCTTGGCTTCTTGGAAGAACCTCTTTCCCCCATCTGTTTTGTCAATTTAGTTTTCACTGATTTTCATGCCTTTCCTTTTGCGGTAGTGATGTACAAGCAACTGTGACTATGGCTTTATAGGAGGAATTTGCTGCGTTGGAGGTCACTTGTTGGTAAACACAGTAGAGAAAGAGCTGTTGAATGGGGGGGAAAAGAAATCATCACATCTTCCGTATGAGATAAGGCTTTCTCCATGCAGAATGGGGCGTTACCTTGTGTATTTTGCACTCCTCCTGCCTACAGAAATGTCATTGATGTCAACCGAAGTAGCATTGGCAGGACGCGGGGTGGCTGCCAGTACGCCGTCCCCATCACCGCTATTAAACTGCGGGTGGGGATAGGCAATAAGCTGTGTGGAGTCTCTCAGCAATAGCCTGTCAGCTCAAATTCTGCCCAGGGAAGACAGTGATTTAATGAAAGTCACTGCAATCTGCAGGGATCTCTTGACCCCAGTGGTCTCCATCCATTGCACAGCCCGGATAGGATTTCCTCATTGCAAAAATACCCCGTCGGAGGGATTGCTCGCGGACCTGCACTTCCGCGGCTGGGCTGGCCGAGCTCTGGAAAGGGAGCATCACCCTCCCTCCCAGGGAGGACTGGAGCTTTGCACCCAGGTCACTCATCCTCGTATTTGTTTCAGGTTTGCAGCAGTTTCCTGACGTCAGCTTGGAGGTAGAAAAGCGTCACGTTCCCCTAAGCAGCGCTTAGCAAGTCATCATCTGCATAGCGGAGCTGAGAGGGGGGAGAAATCCGAGAGGAAACCGGAATAGCGTTATATGAACTAAAAAGTGGACTTAGATAACGCGAGTGCATAAAAGCAGACGGAAAGGAAAGGTGCGTTTATTCTATATGACATGTTCCGTCCTCCACGCAGTATAGGAATGAATAAACGATTTCATTTCTGCCAGACAGCCCCGTGCAAGATGCTATCGCAGGGATACGGCAGCCTGTGATAGATTGTCATTGTTGTCAATCATTTCTGACAGTCCTATTATGCCTGGAAAGGATGTTTGCTCTGTGCATGTTCTTTTATAATCCTCAGAGGTGGAATTTTATAGCCTAGCAGTGTTTTTTCCTCAGACGTTTCCCTAAGCAGGATTTATTGCTTCTGAGACACACGTGACGTGAATCCATTATACCGTCAAACTTGAAATCTCCCCCCAACTTTGCCTGAATTCCTTCTGGTTTGTTTTTCTTGACTTTCTGTTTCTAATTGCTCTTGCGCAAGGCTTAACCGGCGTGGAGCAGAAGGAACACAACATCTCAGGGCTGAGTCACCTGCGTCAGGTCTAATCTCGCAGTTTGCTGAAGCAATTTGTTTAATGAATTGGAAAGGTGCATCCAGGCACCAGCATCAGCCTTAAACGTAGGGTAATGTTTGCTCTTATATGAAAGAACACCTGTAATTTTTCTGGATGCTTGACCTTAAAAGCCAAGCTTTCAGGAAGTTCGGTCCATTTAGTGACTTACATAGAGGGTTTAATTGACTTCAAGTGGATTTTAAGTTCTTCGGGAGAAGTAACCATCGTTTCATCCAGTTCCTTTCCCAACGATGTTGTGATCATTGCGTCCTCTTAGGTGCTGTTGCAGAAGGAATGAATAGACATAGAGACAATGTCTCGGTTTGGACTGGACTTTTCAGGTGCAGTCACACCACAAGTGATGACTTAAGAACAAGATTAGCTTAGCAACCTCACCCGGCTTAAATTCAACTGGATTTCAGTTCTTGAGAGCGTGAGGATGCAGAGATATTCAATTGCTTCTCTGCTGAGGGTTTGCTTCTATTTATGGGTGATGAAAGAAAATTAACCTGGTGGTACTTCTAGTTGGAGTTGTTAAAAAAATAGTCTGGTTGTTGCCAAAAAGTCACAGGGGAAAAAACCTTTTAAGTGACTTCTTTAAAATCTGATGGTTTAGCACTTTACCTGAATAAAATGGCTCCAGTTCTCATTAACTAGTGAGACAAACCTTTAGCAAGTGTTTACCGAGACAGGTCTGTAGATACTGCTGGAAGTTGGTAATAGTTTGGGTAGAGGGTTTTGCTGGGGTTTTCTTTGGAAAATATTTGCGTATTTGAGTTGTCACTGCCATAAGCCTTTTAAGTTTGGCACTGGGATCCTGTGAATAAATCATTTAAGGAGAGAGAGTATTTCAGGTTGGGGAAAACAAAACAACTGCCCCTCCACACACATTCACACAAACGCCACAAACAGCCAAACCAAAACACCAACCCCAAAAAAACCCTACTTGGCATGACTTACTTTTAGCCAATCAACATCCCACCAGCTGGTTTTGGTGTGTTTTTTTGTTTGTATTTTGTGTTTTTGTGGGTTTTTTTGTTTTTTTTTTTTAAATATATATATTAGCCTCCATTCTCTTTCTCGCCTGGGAAAAATAGAATTTCTTGAGCTCCTTTACATTCCAATCTTTTCTTCCATAGTCTCTGTTGTCTTTCCGAGGCGGCTGTGGTAACAGCTGCAGAACGAGTAGCAGAGCAGCGCTATTTCAGCTGACCTTTAAAATACTTCTTATTTCCTATAGAGGTCTGCTGTACAAACCCCACCATGTTGTTGATAATATTTTGCTTGCTAGTTAAACGCTTTCCGCCATCTGCTCTTCAGACTTTTAGTAGACTGAGTTCAGGGAACAAAACCCCAGGACCTTTATTTTCACACGAGTGGGTCGTATTAGTATCAACAGGAAGAAAAGGGAAGGGAGGATTTGCCCTTTGTTTCGATAAAGTTACATAATTTGAGTTCTGAAAGCATCCTCTCCACACTAATGTGTTTCGGAGGATGCAGAAATGGATACGGCGCTAATTCTCTGTTATGGAATATTATGGAAATGCAATTGTAAATTGGCATTCATGTATGTCAGTGATCGCATTTCATAAGCTGGTCTGGCTTGGAAATTTAAAATCAGGATGTATTTAGGGGGAAGCCTGAGAAACAAATGTGCTGCTCTGCACAGTTGTATTTTTTTACATTAATCTCGCCATCCCATTTCCATAAGAAGAAATCTCCTTAGCCGCTTCCAAGCCAGCAGCACATCTTCTAACGATCCCTCTCGGCCTAGTCTGAAAGGCAGCACAAAAGACTCTCGCTTCTGTTGCAGGAGGAGAAGATAACACGCAGAACTCGGCCCAAGCGTCGCCAAGGACCGCGTTGTGTCTAACGGCATCGTTAGCATGTGCTACACGAGCCCGGTTTGCGGCGCTCATCCCTAAACGTGCCCCTGCCAACCCGCTGCCTCGCGTCGTGGTCGGAAACGTTGATTTGTGGATTTGCCTCTGTTTGTTCAATTTATTTAGAGAACGATGTGCTGTGTAATGAGGGGAGATCGAAGATACCTGTATAAAAGTAATTGGGCTGTAAGGTACGTGGTGCCGTCGTTACCGGCACAGCTCCGCGCATCCTCAGTCCCCCGCTAACAGTGGGGTTTACTCAGAGCTCCAATTCTCTGCCGTGTTCTACCTCGGGCTCACCCATTCTTCATCACCTGCTTTTAGCCACCTGTAATGTGTTGATTCATATGGGGGGTTTAGGCTGAGGTTCCCTGTCCTTCACTTCTAGTGATAGGAAGAGACTTTTTGAAATGCGTGGTGCCGTTTAGTTAGCACTGAGTTAAGTGGCAGAAAGTTTCATTTTTGTGTATAAATGGAGGAAAAGGTGGGGTTTGTGCAACTCCTGTTGCATGACTGAAGAGGCCAAACGCCCCTCATGGTTCAATCCAACCTATATTAGGTGTCTTCTGCTGGTAAAGGAAAAGCTAATCCAGATTTGAAGATAGTATTTCTCTGAGTATTTAGATTGGATTTATCTCCAGTTATTTACATCTGGAAAATTTGCTTCGCAAAACTCCGTGCTGCCCTGATATTTTAGACAAGGCCGTGGCTGATTCAGGGTCTGGTTTAGCCCATTCTTGCTGTAATTCCAACTTTTTTGATCCCTCCATCCATCTTTCACGCCCCGCTCACACCGGGGTGGTCCAGTGTGGAGCTCTCGCTGCTTAACCGGTGTGGGAAGAGCAGGTTTGTCCAGCGTTTTGCTCTGATATCAATATATGTGATCAGCGTGGCGCTTGGATGCTGAGCAAGAGCACTTGTCGCTGTACATTTTGTCGCTGTACGTTTTGCAGTGTTGTCTCTTGACAGGGTTGTCATCTGAGAGTCACCGTGCTCATTTAGCTACAGCTGTACCCTGCCCAGCCTCTGCTCGCCTCCTCCCCTGGGACGGGAAAGAAAAAGACGTCGCGAATGTGTTAAATCCTTATCCATGTATAAAACACGACTGTCTGCGTGCTGGAGAGAATCTAAATTGAGCTGGTTCCTCACGTGTGGATGCTTGTTGGTGCTGAGGCGCTTTTGTCGCTCCATCGCGCTGCCGTGGCCCCAGTTTTGCCCCTTGCCCGCCCGGTGCAGCGTGTTGCAGTTCACTTTGATCTGTTGCTGCAGAGCTGTGCTGGGGCAATGGAAAACAAAAGCAATTTCCAAGGCGGGGAGGAGATGGCACCCACCGTATTGCAGGGCTGAGCGTCGGCGAGTGGGGAAGGTCAGCTTAAGCGATCTGGTTCTGGTAATGAAGCAGGGGATAAAAAACTCTGCTATGAACTGAGAATGTGTAAAGGATGATTCTCTTGCCTACCATCGCTACAACAAAATATTTCTATCCCTAAATAACTGTACTAAAAAGCGACATTACATTTGCCTCCACCCAAGTCCTGTAAGAGCAGAGCTGACGGTAATGCATTGGGTACGAGATGGTTCAGCACAGTGGCATCGTTGGTTCTCATTTCATTCTCCCGCTTTCTTGGTTTGCTCTCCTTTGGTGCTGGAAAATGCTCATTCTTCTGAGTTAGGTTTGATATTGCTGGGTTGAAAGCTCAGAAACGCTTTCAATACTTGCAGCCCTGCAAGAGTAGCAGCCTAAAAAAAAAAATATTAATCACTCGTACAAACAAGAGAGCGTAACCTCATGTTTAAAGGGTGCAGGAGTGAGAATCTCTACAGGTCTGTCGTTCGTTTAATTGCTTATAAATTAGTATTGACTTTTATGGTTTCATTACAGTATGGAGGTCAGCAAGAGAGAACGGTCATGGCAGTGGAGAGGCTGAAGCTGGGTATTGTGCAGCAACAACCCAGCAGCGTGCTCCAGAGAGAGAAATATATCTATGTGTGTACATATAAAAGAATATAGCACTTGAGAAAATGAGATAGACACCTTTTTTTATGTCAGAGGGGAACCAACACTGATTAAAAGACAAAATGCGTAAAGAAGCCGCGATCTCTGCGGGCAGATCTCTGCAGCTATAGTAGATACTGCAAATCAAGCTCGTACCCAGATAATTCCGAAATTCCGGTTTCTCTCACTCCTTCGCTCACAAAATGCTCTCGCACCTCTGAGCAGGTGGTTCAGGACAGAGTGTTCCGAATGCAGAGTCCTGTTGAACACCAAAGAAAAGAGGATGACAATTCTGTGTCACTTAAAATGTGTTGTATATTCATGAGTGGGGATGCGCGCGTGTGTGTAAAACCTCCGCAAGCTTTAATTAGAGTTCATGAGAGATAAACGAAAAGTATCTTCATAAATGTAAAAGAAGCAATTAAGGGAGACCAGAGTGTATCTGCTATTGCAGCAGTTTATCAGCAATGCAGATTTTCAGTTAATAAGAGAATAAAAACCCCAATTGTGCAGCCAACAAATGAATCAGAAAATCCCAGATCGCTTCATTTTCTGCACGAGTCGAGGACATGAAGACTCAGGAAAATGTGTTTTATTCCCTCCAAATACTCAATATGTTTTCCTCTGCCTGGAGAATCTTCTCGCTCCATTTCTAGTTAACAAAAAAGCAAAAGAAAAACCACTAAGCCCCCAAAACAAGATGCATCACTGCAATGAGCCGCTGGGAAGCCCGGGAGCTCCATCGTGTAGGAATTAACTTCTCCAGAATCATCTGTATACTGTCCCTCCAACCTGTGAGCTCGGCTCAGCAAAGCCAAGCTTTGCATTCACATTCTTCCCTCAGAAAGACTAATAAATATTTAATGGCTCTGCGAGATAGGGCAAGCGCTTGCGTTCTTTCCCCATATATCAACAGTTGCTTTAAGCGCTTGCTTGATAAAAATTAAGCTGTTTCTCCGAATTCGTGCCTCGGATGCTGGATAGGGAGCTGATTCTGCAAGCGAAAGCTGTCTCGGTTTTGAAAGCAAGTTCTAGTGGAAGAGAGGGTTTTAGGAAGAGAATGCTGGTCTGCTATTCCTGATGAAAAGAGGCAAAAATACTCAAACCAGCCACGCAGGTTAACCCTGGCAGCGGCTCTTGTCCAGATGTTGTAATCCTTTCTACTTTAACTCCTTCTAGGCTGTGGGTCTTTAATCCGTTGTGTAATTTTAAGGATGTAATTTAATTCTCATCTTCCTCATTTATCTCTGAGTTGGGAATAATATTTGCCTACTTCACAGTGATCGTGTGAGGCTCTTCGTTAATTAATGTGTAAAAGCTTTGAGATCCTTAGGATGAAAATTGCTTTAAAAGATGCCGTTAATAATAAATATCAAGTAATGCACCTTGGTACCTCTTAGCAATAATTGGTGCTATCAGTTCTGCCCAACTCTTCCATGAATTAAAAGGCTTTGAGTGGGATTGGAACCACGAATGGGATTGGGACCAATTAACATGTAATCGTATGTCAGGTTTTATATCCTTGACTCTCCTGTCATGGGACTCTTGGGAAAATCTCCATGGATTTTAATGGTGCAATGTCAGAATTCGGCCCCAGCCGTATTTGTGTGATAATTGCCCGATCGCCTGCGTTCTTCTGGTAACTTGGTTGCCTAGTGATTAAGCTGAAGGCAAAACCATGGCAGTTTAATATTAACGTAAATGGAATTAGCTATTCTTTCCGTGAATTAAATGTTACCGAAAAATGTTCATTATAAGCAAACCATGAATTCCTTTTCTTCTGATACTTGAATTTAATTAACTGTTTTGTTGAAATACTGATAGTTTTTGACCTGCTCTATGTGCTTAACCTCCACTCCGGCTTGTGGAGCCTGGCTCTTACGGAAAATCCAATAATTTGCTGCTTGGTCACCCAGCTCAAACTTTGATTAGATTTCAAGCACACAGCAATTATTCTCCTAAGTGTGGAGGCTCTGAATATGTTTTCCATGAAAATAAAGAACTCGCATAAAGAAGTTATCTGGTCTTTCCAAAATATCGACTTTATTTTTATGGAAAGGGAAAGCGCTGAACCATCGAATGGCAGGCGGGATGGAGCAAGAAGAAAGGGCCGATGTGAATAATGACTTTGCAAATTAATACGTAAAGTTGGTGCCCAGGAAGGTGCAAATGTACAGCAAAGCGTTTCTCCCCCTTATCGGAAACCCCCATTATTCATATCTGAGCATGAATTGTGCCCTGTGAACATTCCTGGTGCCACATGGGGGAGATGTTGAAGAAGAGCTGGATCACTCCATGCACACACCGGCTGCCCCAGGTGTTCAGGAGCCCAATTCCTTTGAATCCTGCCCCCCCCCAAATAATAAGGATTTAAATATCCTTTATAAAAGGTATCTGTTGCAAGCCATCTGAAAAATGCTCCTTGCTGGATGAGATTGCCTGCAACACCTTCCACTTGCTCAAGGAGCTTTTGTAAGCGAGACCATGAGGTGATCAAGGAAGGTACAATAATGAGTGATGTGGTCCAAGTGCTCAATCTCTTTGTGCTGATGTGTGTTTTAGCATCACCCATCGCTTCTCGTGCTCCTGTCCAGTGAATTGGGCTCCGGGAGCCTTTGCAGGAGCAAAGGGAGTGCGGAGCACTCATTGATAGCAGGATTCTTGCTGCTGTTTCCCAATACACAAAAAGTAGCGATAGGCCCATACAAGTGGCTTGTGATTTATTCAGGCCCTCTGGCCGTCTCTTTTGTTTCTTCTTAAAATAATACTTTTCACGCTGCCTGTGAATTAGTGGTTAGTGCTTATTTGTGCGTGAGAAATCTCCATAGAAATGGCTTGAGGGAAAGAGAATATACGTATTATGTGAAAGGCAGAAAAGCAAGGTTTAGTTTTTGAAATACCTTTCCAATCTCCATTCTTTTCTGCAGTGGTTTAAAAAGACATTTTCCATAGGACTCTGATATATTTTGTAATATTCTAGAAGCTATGCTAACAGGCAGAAGCAAGTATATTTGTAACGGGGCTGAGTTCTGAACACAGAGGCAGGTAGCCTGGGGAAGTCAAGATATCCTTATTTTCCACCTTAAAAAAACCTGCCAAACCCTACAAATACACAGTGCATACCCCAGAGCTGTGCTGCCCCTTTGAAAAGGTGACTTAAGAGGAGCTTTGGCTCCTCTTTCAAGCACAACATTCCCTTTCTGGCCACATCACCAGAAGCTGAGAGAATATAACAACTTTTTTCTCTCAGCCTTTCTGCGCAGAGGAATTCAAAATCACTGCATGATGTGTGCCCCAATTAATATTCCCCAATTGTTTCCTTTTCCTTTCCAAATGATGTCAGTCTCCATTATTTTTGGCATAATGGCAGTAAGAGGAATGTGGGTTTTTTCTGAAATACTTAGTCTCGTTTTTGTGTTCTTAACAATCATTGCTTATCTCAGGATTTTTTTTATTTTAATCCATCTGGTTTTGTCTTGCATTGCAAAAGACCTAAAGTAAAATAATGAAAACTGTCTAAATCTATTACTCCTCAGTTTGTACATAATTAATAAGGAAGGCAGTGTAATTAGGCTGCAGAATGCACAATGAACACAACATTAAGATGTCCTTAACTAACATCTGTGGCTGATGCTCGTCTTACATTGGCAAAAGCCACCAAGATTTTACACGAAAACAGCATTTGTGTCTGGCGCTGCTTTTACGGAACACAGGGGCTTCATTTTTCACTGGCCGCCCGTGAAATTCATAGCAATGAACGCTCAGCTCTATTGAAGTTGTATTTAATGTGCGGATCCTGCTCTCGGCGTTGTCGTTGATTTGCTGAAAACTCCTTGTGTTTTTGCCTCATGCCCTCGGTTGTTGAGCTGACAGGACGCGGCGGCTGAAACTCCTCTCCAAGAGACGTTTCTGCTCCTCTGCCGCTCGCTGTCCCCTTTCCCATGGCAAACCCCCCGATCCCCATCCCCGTGTGTCTCATAGAGCTGCCTGCAAGGTGCTTTTCCACTGTTCCATCAGCGTGAGCCGGTGGTTTGATCCTCTGGTCCCGAGCGGTGACCTGTGACACGTCACATCTCTTGAACCAGGGGCATCAAAGGTGTCTCTGTTTCGACTTGTTCCAGTGGTGGCGGCAGATCTTACCACGAAAATACGTGTAGTGCTGCAAGGGCATTGCTGCCGTGTCCAACGTGCCCCATCGCTCTCTCTTTGACAGCTTTGAGCTGCTGGAAGAGACCGAAAAGGGATCTTTTGAAGCCGAGGGACGTTTCCCAGGCCTCAGCGTCTTAGGCAAGGGCTCCTGTTCCAAAGCAAACGGCTTCGGACTCGTTCTGCGCTATTTCAGATTAAATTCTTCAAACGTAGGCCAAATCGGGCCAAACTTCCGAAACTTGGCTGCTTTGAATTTTCACGACGTGATTCTTTCAGCTCGCAGAGTTGTCTGTACACAAATGGCATCTGGCCTGGAACGGGAGCTGAAGTGGTACTCGGAGATCCTTCCTGTGTGGTTAAAAATGTAAAGGAAGCAGCTCCCATGATTACAGACTTCTTAAAAAAAAAACAAAACTATGAATAATGCACTTGAGTTTCTGTTAAAAAGCTGCGGTAGCGATGCTGTAACTCTCATGAACACAGGGAAATGAAGGTGTAATGATGATTTCCCCACGTGGCCGGTTGCCGCTTCCACAGCTGTGGCACTGCTGGGGTGAGGGGACCAGAGGCTCTTCCAGCTCTGGGCTCTCTGCTGCATTCCCAGGCTCCATCAGAGCCCTTCCTTGGTGAATCCTAGAAGAGAAACGCTGGAAAACGCTACTGGTATCTCCATCCTTTAATTCTCCGACTTGGTGAAGGGGTGTTAGATCAAAATAAGTGATGCTCCGTAGGCTTTTCCTTCCACTGGGGTTTTTGTGTTCCTTCTCTGCCACATTGACATCCCGGCAAAGCTGGTGCGGCAGAAGATGACAAATTCTTCCTGATTTCTTGGTGTGAACTTGGAATTAAAGGGGAAGCTTCCAGGCTGCTCATTGCGGTCGCGTGATGTCCTTGCAGCCCAAGCGTGGCCCTGTTCTGCTCTCAGTCCCCCACGGATGGTTCCTCACCAACCATCCAAACGCTTCGTTATTTTTTTGCAGGGATTTGAGAGGAGGATTAAGCTGCTCCTACCAAAAACACAAGTGGAAAACCATCACGCATGACTGTTTAGTGCAGTAAAAACAAATGCGCTTGGGTAGCAGGTACCGCTGGGGCTTCCTGTGTGTGCACATCTGAAAGGAAAACTCTGTAAGGGCTGTAAAAAGGGGTTTTAAAATCGTGTTTACAGTGAAAAGTTGCATAGAATAACTACGCGCTCCCCACTCATCTTGTTAACGTAACCCTCCCTGTCACATCCAAAGTTATTAGCGGACCCGAATCTTCCTGCTGCTCTCACATTACTCGTATGATCAGTGATGACTCTGCACAAACAAGAAAATAAACCAGCCTTACAGCTGTATTAATGTATCAGCTCCACTGAAAACAGAAAAATGCAATGTTTGCAAAAGGGGGAAGGGGAATTGATAGTGCAAGGCATTTTATAGCGGCACATTTGAGAGTGGAGCACACAATGGAGAGTGAATAAAGACCTTATAAAAATACTTGGCAGCAACTCCTTTACGTCTTTCAAGGTATGAGTTTCTTATTTTAGTTGATTTACTGGTCTGACAAGGAAGCAATCATCGTTAATCAAAATAACTCACTCCTACTCTGTGTATGAAAGCTGAAGTTAGATGAAGGTCATGGAAAAAATATAATAAACTGGCCTGGGATGTTTAGTGGTTGCAGTTTTTTTAGGAAGCCCCATTCTAGAGGAGAAAGAGATTTTTGCAAATGCTGATTATTTTTTAAATGGATTTTTTAAAAAAGCTAGGTTTGTATCTACGGCAGATTCACAGATGCGATGTTCTTAAGTATGCATGAAGGGATGGTTTCCCGACTGCTTTTAGTAGCAAGAGGTGCTGCATGGAAGAGTGTTCGGTGTTCTCCCGGAGGCAGGGAGGGAAGTAAAATTTGGATAAGATCTGTGGAGCTGAGAAGCGATACGGGCCTGTAGGTGCCAAAGCACATTTTCTGGATGAGCTTCAGGAGACAGAGCCACTGACACTTCTGAGAAATCTCTCTCTGGTGCATAATTGAGATTTCTATCTTGTGCAAAAGCCTGTTTCTATTTAGGTGTCTTCCCTTGTCTTTTGGTGGTGCAGTGTCGCATGGGCACGTTCCTCACCTTAAGCCCATAGCATCCCACCGAGCCCATCGGCAGACACCTTATTCAGCAGTTTGCTGATGGCTGAGCCCTGAATAAGGCAAAGCCGAACAGGCACAAGCCCAAGAAACCTTCAAAATGCTCTCAACGAGTTCGGTGTTTTACCTTGAAACTCACTTCCATAGCTCAAATGTTATCTGCATTCTGTCTAGAAGTAAGAGAGCAATACCTAAATTCAACCAGAAGTAATTGCTCGGAACGGTGAGGACTGCCAGTGCCTGCAGACAATATCAATTAGCGTTTTGGTGGCGGAATTATCAATAGCTCTCTTGCCACTAGCATTTGTTGTACGAAACAAAGTTGAGAACCGTGTATTTCACTTGGATAACATAACGTGTGACCTTAGCAACAATGGAGGGATGCTAAGTCCCTTAGAAATTGAATGTGGAAGTTTGTTTTCTGTTCTTCTTGTTCCACGGACACATTTGATGAGTCCATACCTGTTCATTTACAAGCTTCCATGGGGCATTTGAAATTTCTAAAGGATGCGCTTCTACCTTTTTTGTTTGCGGAATCAGAAGCACAAACACTCCTGGGGACTGCAAACACTCACGGAAAGCAAACAGAAGATCAGCTCCCGAATACTGGCGACCAGTTCAATATTATGAAAGCTCTAAGTTATAATGTAAATAGCGTACACCTTTGTCAGCTCATGAATTAAATTAGATTTCCAAGAGATCTCTTGCGGCAGCCTACTGAAATAATATATTACATGCTCAGAGGCAGCGTTCGGCTGGTACAATGAAAGGGGGATAATTAAAGGCTTCTCAAATCCCAAACGTGCCGGCAGCTGCGGGGCTGTTTGGGCAGAGGCTTTGGGACCCACCCGTGTCCCTCCTTAAAGGATGGAAACCCATTGCGTGACACTTGTGGAGAAGAAACCTGGAGGGGGAACAGCCCCTCTGCCCAGGATAAATACGTACAAGTAATCCATGGGGAATCATGCAACAATAAAAAAAAAAAGTGGTAGCAGGTGGCAGCACTTCTTTTCAGCCTACAGAATACATATTTAGAGGCAAAACGGAGAGGAGGAGCTAATTAGTGGGATTACTGAGCTTCAAGAGGCAGGTGCTTGCATTCCAGCTCGGAAACTGCTGCTTCCTATGAGATGAAATGCAGGTGCTTCATAAACAACAGGGGCTTTGGCCGCAAAGTTTGGTTAATTACAGAAGCAGAGGATAAAAAGAGTTAACACTCGACGGTAGCTTGTTTCTCAAACTTCAGAGAACCCGTAAGGCAGCGTCAAAACTCAATAAAAACTGAATTTTTCAGAGCTGAGCAATTATGCGGGTTTATTGTGGAAGTCATAACAAGGAGATGATACATCCTATGTGGTCTTTTAAATGATGGGGAGTAGGGACAGACAGCGATAAGTTGTGTCTGTATGATATCGCTTTGGAACGCAAGGAACAAAATGGCATAAAGGGTTTGGCTCTGAGCAGAATAATAGAACTATGGCTGCACGTTCCTACTTAAAATATAGGAAAATGAACAAACCTATGGGTTAGCACCGGAGAAGAGGCTAAAATAGAAATCCTCTCCTGTGTGGATGCAGCTCGAGCCGAGCCGCGTGTCTTTTCCCGGCTGCGGAGCAGATGGGCTGTCGGCAGCCAACGGGGAGGGCACGGTGCCCGTCTCCTGCGGGAAGAGCAGATTTTGCGGCATTCACCAGCAACCTGTCCTGGGTAGGAAAGGAGAGACCTTCCTGGAGCTACAAAGCGATGATCAGGTTGGCTGAGTCACAATTTAGAGCCTCCAAGTCTTTGCCATGGGGGAGAGGTGGCAAAAAAGCGGGAGCCCAGGGGAGGTGTGGGGAAAATAAGGATCCCCTGTGCTGGGCTCAGCTCCACCTACACTGAATCAGGGCTACACAAGGTCTGAACGTTGGTTTCCAGTTACTTTGGGATCAGTAAAAGGTGAAAGAGGGATATAACTTTACTGGGATGTATTTTGGGGAATTTAGGTCGTGTTTTTGGTTGGGGATGTAGCGATGCTAAACATTCTGGAGCGTCTCTGCTGCCTGAGCCGTTTGCTGTCGGCTGTGTGTTGGGTTTGCTGCATTCCGCTTTCTGATGCGGAAAAGAAAATCCCTTGGTTCTGCAAAGGATGCTCTTCAGCAGGCAACGTTCTTCCAAGACAGCAAAGCTCTTGAGACCTCATTAATTTCTGCAAGTGCATTGATAGTATTTTATTTTTTCTTCCCATTTTAAAACATGGTCACTTGTAAGTAAGAAAACGTAGCGTTAGTGGTCAAATGTAGTTGCAATACAGTAACGAGAGTTTCCTAACACAGCATTGTGTGTGACCTCCACGTTTTCTCACATTTGAGAAAACTGGTGCAATAACTTGCAAATCTGGAGGAAATGTATGTGCAGGTTGACTGCCCAAATGAATTTAATCATTTGCACAAAATCTGTTTTGCTTCTTCGCACTGTAACGACACTGATCTGATTATTTTTCTTTGCTTTAACTGGCAAAACGTCCCTCGTTGGTGTTTGAATAATTAATGCTATAGAATTCGGCTTTGATCCAGCGCCATGCCAGGAAACGCTGTGCTATCCAATCTGCTGCAAAACAGCGTTTTCTACTGCATTATTTTAGTTCTAATGCTGTAATATGGAAAGCCCTGCAGTGCATTGGCTACTGTGTCTTCTTCCAGCTCTTCATCGCAGCAGTTGGCTCTTTCCTGACTTGCAAGAACTACAAATCCCATTAGTTTAAAAGCAGCATCAGCCTGAATATTTTCCTGCTCGCGAACTCCGAACTGCGTTTGTCTATTAGATGTATCTACAGAGTCTGGTTGTAATCGGGGTGTTTTAAAACCTGCTGGAGCAGCAAAGCGCCGTGAGGTGGGAACTCAGAGGGAACTCGTACAAGCTCCATGCGGTGGATTTCGTGGTGCGGCTTCCGATTTAGGTTTAGACTTAGACTTAGACTTAGACTTAGATTGAGCTCAGGTCTCTGCGGGACAGGTCGTTACCGCCGCTGCTGTCCTGGCGCTGGGAGGACGTATCTGCGATGGGCCAGACTGGTTTAGCTGCGAAAAACCTTGGAGGTCACTTTATTACTTCTCTAAATGACCCATGGACCTGCCGATCAAAAGATAAACCCTTTAATTTTCCAGTGAGGGCTTTGGTTCCCATCAGAGCTGGCTAAAGGTTTCTGCTCTTGTCTTCCTGCATCTCCCTTTTCTTTCTCTTCCATCATTTTGTTCTCCAGTAACTCCTCTCTTTGTCCCCTGTAAAGCAGTTAGGTGGTGATGCTTTTCTAATTTCTTTTCCCACTTGGTACAGGGAAAATAATTTTGCTTTAGCACACCAACAGTTAATTTGTACAGGCATCGCTCAGCAGAGCAACTTAAAGAATATCGAAATCAAGCGAACTAAATAAGAATGGGATCTCTTCCGCGAATTTATAGGTGGCAAACTAAGATGCGAGGGGGTCATGCATTCATCTGTCAATGTGTAATGCAATTAGACAAGATAATTGGGCAAACGAAGTTTTTACTGAGGGCTGAAAAATGTCTTAACTTTCCTTCATTAGCTTTGATAGCTCTGCTGTGTCGTTGGGGGTGGGTGTGAGCTGCAAAGCTGAGGCTGGATTTAGGATCAAGGCAAGAAATTTTCTGATGGGGCATATACGTCCAACCAGTTTCTGAGTGTCCCAGGCTCAGCTTACAGGAAAAGCTGCATCCTGGGTTTGCTTTGCTTCGTGTGTTGATTGAGGAGGGTTCAATAATTGAAATGGCAGGGCCAGTTGTAAAGATGAGCCCGGTAATATCTCTTAATTTAATGAACGCTGTACGAAAATCCCGATGAAGTAAATAATCTATTCACTTAGGTAGCAGATTATACTGTGGTATCTCCAAATGTTTTGTGGCAATGCAGCACAATGTTGGAGCGTAAATGGCAAGAAAGGATTAGAACTGGGAAACCTGAGCTCTACTTCTATTATTTTAATAATTTTTTTTGCTCAGAAAGGCTGTCAAAGTCATCCAGACATCTTAACCAGGCTCACGAGCACCAGGAAACCATGGAGAGCAGAGAGTGAGTTTGGAGTGTCACCTTCTGCCCATCCCATGGTTACCACACCTTGCACACGTTCATGGCTTCGCCTAAGCTACCGTTGTTAAGAGCTGGCGTACTTCAGGTGTTGAGTCTGAAATCCTCATAGTCCATACAGAAGAAAAAGCAAAAGGAAAGTCTAACAGATATGTTTAGGATTATTACCACTGAATTAAAAAGCGTGCTTCAGTATTCAGTGATAAAGCATTAAATGATGTACTGGCCATTTTGTTAAACTAAAGTAAGGCAGCACATTTGGTTTAGACTATCCAAGCTTTCTATTCACCGTGTGTATGAAGTCTTGTGGTAGTAATCAGCTGCCTGTATTCAGAGGAAATGGTTTCTTTATGGTTTAAAGTGGAAAGACTCTTCTAGATAACCATATATTGCATCCATCAGGACCCTTCTTTAATACATTCAGTGTCTGGAGATGGGAGCAAATAGCAAAAAAATTAAGGCAGAAACTGAAGGGCAATGTCCTTGAAGTGATGTAGGGCCCTAACTCTGCAAAGCACTCAAGCGCATGTTTAACTTCTAATCCCTGTCAGGTTTGATGAAGGGGTCGTGAACCCAAAAGCTTTTCTGTGTTTTTTCCCAGTTACACCAGTGGGTCTAATGAAAGATATTAATTCAGGCTAGAACTTTGTTTCTTATATTTGTAGACCATTACCGAGATCTGCATTGCTGCTGCTTTGTGCCATGCAGGGACCTTGGTTATTGATGCTTATTAATTATTGATGCCTATTGATTATTGATGCTTATTGATGCCTTTATCGCAGGCTCTTCTCAAACCTGATTTGCATCATCAGGAGTAAGATTGTCTGGGATCATTTTTAATAAAGTAACATAAACATACTATTTTTGTGTTCTAGCTGCAGGTAGGAAGGAGTTATTTTCCCTAGTGATGGGCTCCTGAGTTAATCAAACAACGGCATGTAGCATTGTAGGGAGTTTGTTATTGCGATTTAAGCACCACATAGGAACAGCCACCAGCAAGGGGAAGGATGATCTGCTGGTACAAGCCTGAATTCCCTCGAGATTTAGCATTTAAGGTAATTATTGCACTATTGCTTTGCATTTTATATGCGGGAAACTCTTGGATAATCATCAAGTTCAGAAGGAAAAGCACACAAATAGAACATTTGTGGGTTTTTAAGATGCGCTTAAAGGTGGCTTTTTGTCTGGCGTGAACCGTTCTGTTCGGTTAATGGACATGAAGCTGTTTGCTGCTTCATAAAAACAGCCGGAGCCAGCTACAGAAGTTCAGCGAAGCCAGTAAAACCAGTAGAAGGAGGGGACGTTGTGCTGTCCCCATGCAGAGCTGGGCTCCCGTGCAGGTGAGGCACCAGTGGGACCGCACCACTGGCTGAACTGGGATGGAAACACGGCCCCTGGTCCTACAGAAACCCCAGCACTGGAGCTTGGGTGACAGAGGAGGATCCCACAGGGGTGTAGCTGTGATATATCAGCAGCTAGTGAATTGTTCGTGACCCCATCGCTCAGCCACCGTGCACTTTCCCTCTGCTATAGGACTTTTATTCTATTTCATGCATTAGAGGCCATCCCAGGGAAGCCCTTGGCTTGAGCAGAGCACAAGAGCATCGGGGGGTTAACGAACCATTTGTACTGAATGTATTGGGACCCCCATCATTACAGATTATGTGTGGGATTATCTTGAGCACCCCTGACAACACGCGTTTTTCGCAGACAGATATCATTAGCTCTTTCTGATTTCTCCCTGAGCGTGCAGGAATTTTTGGAAACCACCGCTTTGGTAAAGCTCTCCGGTAGGAATTGGATTATGCTGTGCAGTGCTGTGAAAACTAGAATTTGAGCACGCTAGGTTAATAAACGCGAGTGAGTTACCGTAACTCACAAATTAAAGGCCCTAATTTTCACAGTCAGGCTGCAAGATCCAATTAAGGCTGGTGGTGCAGTTCAGTGTTTGGAAAGTAACTGCGTTGTTTAACTTATCAATGGGGTTTGCCACCTTGATTTTTAAAAAGCACTTCCCGTAATTTTTCATAGATAAACGTGATAAACTAGGTAATGTGAAGGGGATTGTGGGGTGCGTGCAGCTCAGTCTCTGCAGGACTGGGAACCAAGGCCCGAGTCCAGCTCTGGCTCCTCGGTGGTTTGCATTTGGTTATTTTCTGGGTACTAAAGGAAGCTGCTGGGTTTACTTTACACCCTTCGTCTCTTTAAACAATGTCAAAGGCAGCTAATGCCCACAACGGATGGCTCGCTTTTATAAATATGAATATTATTAAGCCTAATTGGTGCGTCACCGTTTTCGTAGCGGCGGATGCCTCGGGCTCGGTGCCTCTGATGGATCTGCAGGCCATCGCGTTAGGTCTGGCAGGAGGATTAAACAACCCTCAAGTCGCTCTGTTTCCCAGGAAATGAGCAACTAATTGCAGAGCCCACATTGTGTGAGGCTTTCGGGTGCTCCCGTTCGGCCGGGTTGTCGGAATAGTCTTGTTACACCACAGGCTTCTCAGGGTGGTAGGAAAAAAGGCAAAGGGAGGCTGTGTAAATGGATTCCAGCACTCCTGCACGAACGATAAAAATTGCCAGAAGAGCTTTTATTTCACGTTATCAGCTCTTCTAATCACCTCTCCTACTAGAAAATCACCTGGGAGAAAGAAACAATGCCACTGGTACAGAAAACTCCCCCGAGCTGGCTGGGTAGATTAGAGCTGCTTCAGTTCAGGAGGTAGATACCATCTCCCTTACATTCATCTGTACAGAGTTATGTCCACAATAAACCAATTTTTTAGCCTTCAGGTGATCAAATACCAGCTGCTAAGCAAAAAACCAAGAATTTTGAGTGTGGCCGCTATGCGTGTGTTAACTATTTGCCTTTAACAGGTAGACAATTGCTTCCTCACAGCAAGGTTAGGGTTAGGCAGCCTCTTTTCCTGGTATTTAATGCTGTGCTCAGCCTGCCCTCGGTCATTGTGTCACACACACAAATCATCCTGGTATCTGCTACGCTGGAGTAAATGAGCACCCTGCAAAGGAACAAAAAAGCCCAGCTTTGCCAGGAAAAAAAGAAAAGTGTCGCATTGTTATTCATGTAAAGATCCATGTGAGCGATGAGCGTGATGAGAAGCATTGGCTGTGAGATTCTGCTCGGGAGCATCTGCTCGGGCGCTCCTCTGCCCATCGTGGGGGGACCTGGTTCCCCATGGGGGGGACGTTCCTCCCCTGCAGCCCTCGGCCAATTTTGCTCATAAACCCCCTTTCAAGAGGTTTCCTGCTTTGCTGCTTTTCTCCATTTGGCTGTGCATCTGCTGCGAGAGCCGGGGGATTCGTCGCACGGGGTTTCTGTTTGCTGGGAGACCCTCAGGCTCTGATTTTTACTGAAGGAGCTCAATATCTTGCATGAGAATTTTGAGCACCCACCACTCCAGATGAAATCAGTGGGGAGCTGCATGTACTTCAAGTTTCAGAGCCCATTTAGCTTTGATTTGCATCTGGTATCTAGGGCAAACTCTGGGAAGTGTCTTGTTTCATCCAGTCTTGCCGACGTCTGTGATTTTTATCAGAAAGTCTCATGGTATTTGGTGTGTTCTTTTCTTAGTGTCCCAGCTTTGACTGTCAATTGATCACATCAGACTGAATCATTCAGTTAAAAATAAAAGCCCGTGTCCCCTGAAACAATGAGTAACAGTCAGGAAAACACAGAAGCTGCAAGAAAAAGGGAAGATAAATGGCAAGAAACCAGAACTTTCTATTGCAGACATCTTGCAAGGGTTCCCTGGCCAAAAAGCGGAGGCTTTCGGGAGGTCTGGTGGCATTGCAGGAGAGCTCTGCCCGGTTTTATCCCAGGTAAATGATACGAACATTGGGTTTATAAAGGTAAATGGTGTTTTATCAAAGCAGGGAGAAAGCAGGAGGGTCATGCAGTCTGTAGCAAACCTGGGATGAGCTCTCCCGGTCCAGCCCCGCCGGGTGATGCTTCCTCCCCATGCCTGGTGTGTCCGTGTGGGTTTGCTCCTCACACAAATCTCTGTAGCAAAAGCCTTAAAATGACGAAATATCGAACATCTGAATGCGTTTGTTTCCCACTTCAGGCACAGAGCTGCCACCCCAGGGTGGGCTCACTGCGAAACGTGATGGAGGTAAACAGGGCAGGCTGGGTGTGAGAAAGATGCTGGGTTTGAGAGGTGCGTTTTCTACTGTTTGAGAAATAATAATTAGGTGTAGAGAGCTGGGGCTGCGGTCAGGCTCAGGGTGGGAGCCCAGGCACGTCCCGATCGGCCGCTGACAGAACAGGGCATCGCTCATTGTGCATCTTTGCCAGCCCGACGTGCAGAATCGACAGGCGCGCTTTGGCCGAGGTGTCCCCGCAGGCATTAATCTTGGACAACGCTCTCGAGGCTGCTGGATCCGCAGCTCCCCCAGCCCTGTTTGTGAGAACCAGATGGCTGATAAATGTTCGACCAACGCTGCCTTTCCCACTTTAGATTTTTCTTTCTCTGCACCCCCAGCGTCATTTCTCACACCCTCGGATGGATGGAAGGGACAAGGTGGCGCTTTGCCCGTGGCTCCCTGGTTCCCTGCAGCTGCTTCCCGTGCATTCTGCAGGGTTTAGGGAGGAAAATTTCCTTCGAACACATGGAATGAGGGAGGTTTCCTGCACGGGCCTCTGCCCTTTCATCCGCAGCCATGGCTCCTTCTTCAGGCAGACGGTTCTAATTACAGACGTGTAATTGCAGTGCTGGACTCGGCCGGCCCAGTGAGGGACCACAGCAGGCCTTGGTCCTTGGAGGAGCACCAGCCTTGGGCTTCCAGCGCTCCACTGAATAGTTGGAAATATTTCTTCTTCCCTCTCTGTCCGCCCCGGCATTCCCCAGGCTCCGCAGAGCCTCAATTTCACACACCCAGGGAGGAACAGTCATTGTGATCTCACGCCTGTAAGCCAAGGAAAGAAATATGAGGACAAAAGAGCAATTTGTTTTGTTGCCTTTTTTTTTTTCTTTTCTCTCTCCTCCCACCGCAACTTCACAAGTCTTACATTGCTAAATCATTCTCTAATTCAGCATGCTTAGGATATCTTTTACCAGCCACGGATGCCCTGTGGAATCGCTCTTTCTCCTCCATTGTATTCGCCTGCTTTCTTGCAGATAATAGCGAATATAACATCTTGCATGACAACGCTTCTTGGAAAAAAAACCCCTGTGTGCGGTAGCCATGCTGTGTGACAAGGGGACACCCGTACAAGCCGGTAAGGGCTAGAATAGGTGCAATAAACCCCTTTTTGTTGCTGGTGTGCAGCTGCCTGCAGTGTAACATCGCAGACCCGCAGCAGCTCAGCTGTGCTGCAACAGCCCGTTCATCCACCTGGGCAGGCCGTGACCACGGGGAGCTTCAAACACCGCATTTGTTTCAAATCGCATTGAACCCCGGGCAGGCTTTATTCAGTCCTCGATGGATGCCAGGAATGATATTATAAAAGGCAGGTGCCAGGGCTCTGTTTTTGTCCTTTTATAATTGTATATTCCGAAATCGGTGATTATAAGTCAGTAAAAACGACGGATTTCTGATTAATGAACGTGTTGTGCCAGCACTCGGGGCTTCACAGTTACATTTCCAGTGCTGATTTGGCCATGAACCTCTCCAGAAAAAAGCCATCTCTGCTTTTCTCTGACATTTGCCACTTCCCACTGCGCTGAGGACTCAGGTGAGGCACAGCGAGAGCTCGGAAAAGCCTTTAATTTAAAACCAGTTCTCCTTAACTTTACATACGTGTTGCTTTCTTGTCCTTTCGTTATTTCCATTGCTAATGGTGTTAGCACAAAAGGGGATTTTTAGTTTTATTTTCCCCCCCTCCCTGAAGCTTTTCATCCGCTTTTGATGGCTCTGCTGTCCCTGGGCTCACACTCTGTGCGTTTCAGACGTGCTGGTGTGAGGAACAGCTTCCCTCGACAATTTTCTCTAAGGAAAGTGCCGGTGTGGTTGGGAAGTGCAAATACGTAAGGGTCAGAGGCAGGACGACTGGGAAATACGAAGAGGTCGCAGGAATAATTTGCTTAATAAGACATCTTCCTACCTACAGGCGGTTATTGTTATGCTTGGTGCCTGAACCGTGAAAGGTTTTAAATTACTTGTTTATCTACTTCATTTCTGGATGTTTTCATTCTCTGCCTGACATTCAGATCCCTTTTTCTTAATCCTTCTGCTTTTGTGCACTTAAAATCTTGTGGCAGCCGTTCTAATGAATAATTTTTAAAAGTAAATTCAGGGCTTCAGGGGCTTATTTTTCCCCAGCGGTATCTATTTTGGACCTTCTTTACTTTGGACAGCATGTTTAGTAAATTATAGTTTCATTTTCCTCCTAAAATGCTGTTAAAATGTATGGGGCATTTAAAGGGGCAGAGGGAGAGGAGTCTCACTGGGATGCAGCTCTGAGGGGCTCAGATAAAAGCCCAGGGCTGGGTAATCCCAGTATACAAACCAAACTGGTTTTGGAGGGTTCCGTGCATTCCCATATCACTTATTTTTCCCAGCATATATATATCCACCGTGTCTTAGTATCAAAGTGGGCAGAGAGAAGAAATGAAAAGGAGGAAACTGGAGGACCAGGTAAAATATATAGAGAGAGAGAGAAAAGCAAAGGGAACATGTGCCCCAAGGCAAAGAAAGAGGCTCCAGAGAGGGGAGAGGATACAGGGATATTTCTCAGCACTTCTCTCCTCTTCCTTTTCTGCATCACCAGAATCCAACCACCTTTATTTTCTTGCTTGCTTAAGAGGGTACATAAACATGCACTGAATACATTTTATTGCCAAAACATTTCGAAGCGAAGTTTATTTGTGTGCATTCTGTTGCTAATTCCTCTTGTAAATATTGTGTGAAGGGTTTGTTGTTCTTTAAAATGTGAGCAGCTGTAGTGGTCTGGGAGGCAGCTCTAATGAACAGATGTGTATGTTGGGAAGAAAGAACCCTATTATCTTCCTTTTGTTCACCAAAACTTGTTAATTTTTGGTGATTCGCCTTCTAAGCTGTAATTTTGTTATATACCCAAGGTATAACAGTGGTCTTGGGAAAGGCAGGTTGAATTTTTGCCTTTAGCTTCCCCTCCCTCTTCTTTACCCATCTGCAAAATGGAAACCCATGAATTCTCTATTCCAACCGAGTTTCCTAATGTTCCCTTATGGCTGCAAGAAGCTCATATGAAATACACCGGGAAAAAAGTTGGCTGTAATTCAGTGGAAAATGAGGTGTAGCTAATGCATACGGAGTTTCCACAACCCTGAAGAGTTTACATTAGTATAACACATATAGAGAAACATAATAAGGAAAGAATTTGGCGTTTCTGAACTCCTCTCTTTAAGTCTTTGACTGTGGTCTCGTTCTGGCCTTACTTAAATAGTTCTTCTAGTGCTTTAGGAGAGGCAGGTTTAGATCTAATAGTTTTGGTCATATTTAGTGTTTTCCAGAAGATGTTTTGAGGTCCTGGGGGGGACAACAGAGACCTGCAACACACACAAAGAGCTGCTGAATTCCTTTGTCCTTTCCCTGGATACTCCCCCCATTCAAATCAACCCAACGCATTGTTCGCTTTCTCGTACATCACTATTTTTTGATGCTGACTTATTCCTACGAGAAGAAAAGGAAAAGATTTTAATCAGTTTGTCATTGTTTGGGCGATTTTTTATTTTTTTCCTCTTAAGGCCACCAGCAAAAGCTGGGAATCTCTAAAAAGCGGTGTACAAGTGGTGTTAATCATCTGAGGTCTCAAAATACGTTCCTGCTGGGAAACGGAGTGTTTGAGGTGTTAACATCATGGGGTGCAGATGGGGGAGCTCAGCCTGGGAATGGCCCGTGGGTGCTTCCAGAGCAAGGGATTATAAAAAAGAAAATCAAAGCATCTCCACGATAATCCAGAAGAGTTTCCTGCAGATCCTTTTGTACCATCGCTGTGCGGAAATCGCGGTGAGAACCAGGGATCTGCAGAGGCCGAAAGCTTTCCTTAGATTGTTCTTCTTGAAGCTAAAATATACATACACACATATATATATAGTTATAAGTAGAGAAGTGTATATACGTATATACACACACACATATATATATAAATAAAATATATGTGCGTATCACTTTGGGGGTATCCATCCCCAGACTGAATTTCACTTTATTTAATGAATTATTATATTTTTTTTAAATTTAATTTCATTCTTTTGTTTCTGGCTCTGTCCTCCTCAATCGATCCATCTCCTCCCTATCTTTGGCACGGCCGTGTTTTCAGCACGTTCGGCCTTGTCTGTCATCTCACCCTACTGCACGTATTGAGGAACCTTTTTAACCTCGGATGTAATTGAGTGTTCCAGTTACAGGTCGCTTGTGCTGCTGTTCTGCACCGGGAGGTGAAGGTGAGATTATTCCAGGGTCATTTAAGAACAGGGCGACATCCTCCCTGCTTTGCAACAGGAACCTGTTATTATGCAGCTGGCAGTTTACACACATACCTCATGCTGTAAACTCATATCTTATTTATTGTCCACCATTTAAATTAAGTCACATTTACTGTGGCTCCAAGACATCTTTTCCCCCTTGAATCTCTCTGTTTCCAATTATTTCCCCCCCGCCCGATGTCATTAGTTTGTATTTGCCAGGTTGCATCTCATTTTGTTTTCTGTCTTTTTGGTTAATCATAAAAAACATAAGGGGTCACTTCGAGGCAGTGGAACTAATGGGCAATCATGAATATTAGGGAAGCTTGAAAAATTATTAGGGTGATGAAATCTTTCTCATGCTGCATGCTAATGAAAACTCAGCATGTGGCTATTTCTGAGATAATCCTATTGCTAGGCTGATTGAAATATCATTGTGAGTGCTTTCTTCTAAATATACATATTCTAAGTACATATACATTCAGCTTTCTGTGAAATTGGAGTTCCTTATTCCGCTTTTGATGAACTCTCAGATGAAATATATTGGACGGATGTTTGTAAAATCTTATAAAGCTGCTGTTGCTTGACATTTTACGCATCTTATGGAGTGATAATCTGGAGTAACCAGCTGAGCTCACGGATGCTCAGGATGTTTTACCTCCTGCCCACAGCCAGTTAATTCCTCCCTCGCAGGTCAGCGGCTGTAACGCAAGGCAGGGACTTAGTAGCCTGCTGCTCTACAAGGAGATAAGTGCAAGGGATTGTCAAACAAGTCTTGGAAAATGGCCATATTGAAAAGCAAAATATATCCTTGCTTTTTTTGTTTTTTTGCCGGGACACACTGGTGATGCCAGCACAGCTTTGCTGGGATGGCTTAGGGACGGAACATTTGCTGCCCGAGTTACCTCTCAGTACAGCTCCCTGCGATCGCTGCGTGTTGCAGGTACCAAATGTCATCGGGGTTGTTTTGTGGCAATGAGGTGGTTAACGGGTTATCCTCACCGAACAGGATTGCTGCGGGTTCCTCGTGCACAGCGGGATATGAAATAAAAAACAAGGGCAGAGCTTCTCCCCGCATGACCCTTCTCTATGCTTTTGGTGACTTTTATTCACTTCATGGCCTCAGCGCAGTCCCAGGCTGGGCTTGGGCTCAAATAGCCATCTGTAGCTGAATAGCTGCACTAATGCAGTGAACACATAATAAAAACTGCAGATTGTGTGCTGTTTTTTTTTTTTTTTAATTCAGTACAAGCAAAATTCTCTTCCCCAGAATGAATGGCAGCTATTCATGTCAATGAGAGGAGGGAGAAGGAGTCACGACAATTTTACTGACCTTTAATAAGGCTCTCAATCTATTTATAAATTGCCATCGATGTGTGGCTGCACATTCAGCTAAAGACAGATGGCAATAGTTTAGTTCAAACACCTTTTTTTTCTTTCATGCAGTAAACCCATTGTGGACTTGGTCGCTGTTTTTGTTTTGCCCATGCAGAACTGTTGGATGGATGTTGTGTGGCGGCACCGGTCACCGTGGCTGGGGGGGAGATGATGCTTTAAGAAGGAGCCATTAGTGTGTTTTATCGACATTGAGGAAAATCTTTAATTCTAGACCTTATATGAATAGTTGCTGGGTTTTTTTGATAATACATTAAGCTGGATTCTCAGAAACCGTCAGGTGAAATCTCTGATCTGTGCTCTGTCTCATGCACTGATAATGATCCATTTGGCCCTAAAATCTGTGAAGCTGCTGATCACATGTTCCTGTATCACAGTTTCCTGGATCCAAAGGTCCCAATTGTATGTTTATTTTATCTTTTTTTTTTTTCTTCATGTATATCTACATTATTTATGGTGCAGATGAGGCTTGCGCAGTTACTGAATAATCCCATAGACTAAAACCTTCTGTGATGGAAAGAAAGGCCAACACTGTCTGTTGTACCTTCAATAAACCTTTTTTGGGTCTTTTTTGTACCAGGCTGCAGTTTGACATCTTATGGGGAAGTTTATGAGGACGAAATGTTTCTGCTTAGTGCTGAGATAATTTTCTCTGCAATTACATTCCAGGAGGCTTCTCCTGCTCTTTTACATCACATGAAGCGAACGACCTCTTTGGCGTTGTGGCATCTGTGTCTACAAATGTGGTCTTTTCATAAAAGCTTCGGAAATGCTCTGAAGCCCGGGACTGCGAGGGCTGCAGCGAGGACCAAATTCATGCTATGTTGTCATAACAACAAACAACGATTTGAAATGCAGATTTTTCATCTTTACTCTTTAGTTGTGATTGAAAGCTGTGGAAAATGGGGGATTTGCTGTGCTGAGATTGTGCCTATTAGAATAAGAACATGATAATGGGAGTTGGGAGGATGCCCAAGGGATAAAGGGTGTGATTTATGAAGCATCTAAAGCAAGAATGAAATGTGTTTATGGGGTGTCCTATCCAGCTGTTCCTATTCACCCTGTAAGACCGGTGTCACCGCTGGGGAAACTCCAGGATCTGGGACATGGGGCAGTGCCAGGGTTGGGTTGATGGTTGGACTCGATGATCTTGAGCGCCTTTTCCAACCCAATCGATTCTCTGGTTCTCTGGATGCTCACCTGAACCCACGCCCGCCCTGTCCTGCCATCGCAAACCTGCAGAGCGCTTGTTGAGCAAACCCTCCCTGGGGACAGAAAAAGCGTTTTTCCTGCAGGTTCTCCAGGAGAAATCCCCATTTGGTTTGATCCTCACGGCTCCTCCTCGCTCAGGTGTTGGGGCCATGTCCGCAGAGCAAACACCACCTCAGGGAATGTGTTTTCTGGCACTTTCTGTTTCAACCTTCAAGTCTCGAACAAGCGCCAAGAGCTGGGGAATCCCATTCAAACCCAGCGGCCGATTTTCAGAAGCGATGTCTCGCTCCGCTCTTTCCGCCTCTCCGCTTGCTTCGCGAGTGCTGAAGTGAGCAAAGCGCCGAGCTAAATGCAAAGGGAGAGAAGGATAAGTGGAGCTGGGTGTTTGCAGGAAGAGTTCTGCAGTGCTGAAGTGCCAGTTTTGAAAGCAACACCTGGGGCAGAAAGCCTGCGTTGCAGGACGGCATCGTTTTGCACAAGGATGCTCAAACCTGCATCCCAGTTTGCTCCGCCGGCTCCATTGACAAAGTGGTGACACCAGAACAAAGAGTTGGCGGGGGTGGCTTTTAAAGCATAGAAAATAACCTGTGCTGGCACCGAAATGTTGATGTTGGGCACTCAGGTTAAAAAATATATATATATCTTCAGTCAGTGGACTGGCAGATAAATGGTGGGAGAGCAGTAGAAGGTTTTTCTCCTCTAGTTATCCGAGCATAATACGCAGGTCGGTGTGGTTATTTTGCTTTGCTGAGCAGCGCTTCTTCCACAAGTGGATGAGTGATTTTTTCTTAAATTCTCTCAGTTTGTGTCCATCCCTGTCCCCGTTGTGATCGATGCCGAACAGCAGCCACGGGGGTGCCTGGGGCGGGGGGGGAATGTAAAGCCCCATGCTTGGCCATGGCCTCTGCGTCATGGGAGAATATTCAGATAGTAGAAAAGCATTTTCTCCATGTAAACTCCAGGTTTTTCTACCCTTTCAGGCTTGATTCACGCTCCTTTTGTTATTCTTCATGTTTCTTGGTGCCTCAGAAACCTTCTTATTTTCCTTTATAGGTTTTGTGATTTCC
The DNA here is from genome assembly GCA_013399365.1 of Pampusana beccarii. NCBI lineage: Eukaryota > Metazoa > Chordata > Aves > Columbiformes > Columbidae > Pampusana > Pampusana beccarii. The sequence continues at coordinate 970,702 of VWYH01011236.1, forward strand.
TTAGCCATCCGTATCTGTCCCAGCTCTTTGCTTGTACTGATATTTCTCATTTCCTGAGCTTGAGACAAGGCCTTTTTCTTTTCCTTTTTATTCCTAATCTTCATTTCCTTTTTCTGTCCCTGTCCATCCTTTTTCCACTCCCTCATTTATGCTTTTCCTGTTACACCAGCACTTTTCTCGCTTTGCCCAGCTCAAATCTACCGATTTTGATTTTCATTAAAGAGGAGCCATAAATAAAGCGAATATGCTCAGTGTATCAACACAGGCAAGATCTGTTCTGAGCAGTGTAAATATTCTTGAGATCTGAGAGCCCTCGAAATGATTCCTTCACCTTTTTGGAAACAAATGTGCTGATGGCATTTGTTGGTGCTCTGCTCTGCTGGGCCAAGCAGGGAGAGCACATCAATAGCCCGCAGTTATTTTCAGGCGTGTACTGCCATCACCACCGAAAGAAACAGCTGTTAGACAAAAAAATAAAGAAAAAATGGGGGAAAAAAAAATGGAAGCAAGTCTCAGCTGCAATGATTTCTAGTGACAGGTGCAATCTCCAAAGCGGCAGAGATTTCTGCTTGCTTCAGATAACTCTCTCCGCTTTGGATGTCTTTCTCTGAACCTCTTTTGACGTTGCTTTGCTGGAGCGTGGTGGGACAGTCTGGTGGCTCTGGCTGCTGTCTCTTATTTAACAATAATTCTGGAAGAAGCTACTCTTTTTCATACTCATTTGCTGTCTAGGACAACTCACTGCTATGGCTGCTGCAGCAAGGGCAATGGCTTCATCAAGAGATTTTTCTATGCTAAATTATACTTTGCATTTTATTCCATGTGATGGAATTTAATGCTTCCTCCCTCCCCTGCGGGGTCACAGTTGCAGCCTCTCTCTTGCCCGTCTTTCTCAGTAAATACCAAGCCAACACACTCTTATTATTTCCTCCGTCAGCAATCTGATCTCGACGTATTTCCAGAGGCCCCTTGGGTCTCTTTCAATGACCTTTTTTTGTATTCCATACTTTAAAAAAAAAGGCAAACCAACCAAACAAATGTTTGTATTTGTGTTAACCCCTAATGTAATTTCTATTTTCTCTTTCCACCCCACGCACATCCCCTCGTTCACCCTGTGCGCCCTTTGCTTCTGCCTCTGGTGGGTCAGGGGCTTCTTCTGCACGTACCCTGCACCATTATACACTTATTTATCGCTAGATAACTCCAGGGCATGCAACTATTTTCCTTGCACGCTTTTCTAACCTTCTGTGGTCTCAATTTTCTTCCCCCAGTAACTTCAGCTTAAGGCTGTTGCTGTATATTGCCCATCAGGAGCAAATTGCGCATCCTGACTAACGACAGCGGCGTTTGCTTTGTGAGTAGGTACCAGCGCGTGTTCACTGATGGACGTCAGCGACAGGTGGGGATTTCAGACACAGGCACAGAGATGGATGGGTAAGGTTGATCAGCCCCAGGAAAAGCAAAGCCTGGCATGTTTAAGGTAATGAAATACCCGAGATGCACTTGTTTAGCAGGCTGTGATTACAGACAGGTCTCCATCCAGCCGTCAGGCTGTGTTCATAAAGCAAAATATCTCCTACTCATCAATAAGACATGCACACCTCTGCAGTCCTTCTCCAAAGGTTCAAACAGCACGTGGCATCGCTGGTGCCCCCTGCAATTTCGCTCCATCTCTGTTAGGAAAATGGGCGTATTTCTCAATGGAATAAATCAACATAAAATCGCAACAGAGACAACACAGGTCGAGATGTTTTTATGCCTCTTAGTAGATCAAAGTAAATACTAGACTCCCCATTAAAGCTTGCTTTAAACTGAATACGTGTGTTAAAACCCTAAGTGTTTTGTTTATGAGTAGGTTGCTAACGTATCTTAAACCGCATTCCTCTTAATCCAGATACGATCAGAGACGGGGCTTTTATGGCTGGGAAAGTGCTCCTCTAGCATTTCACCCAGCGGGATCAGATCAGCCAGCGGCAGTGGAGCTGTGAGCAACTGTGGGGGAACCTGCAAAATCACCGCAACGCTGGGAAAAGTTATTTGTCTCTTTGTTTTTAATCATTTAATTGTTTTGTGCCTGACTATGTGGATGATAACAAAAATTACGGTGTTTTTAAGGCTGCCTCGGATAGCTAAATCGCTTTAGAAGTAAGGAAAGCGGAGTTATTCTCCTTTTAAGTGTATGGAAAATGAGGAGTGGGTCGGCCAGCTCGGGTCATCCCTGGTGTGGACAGGGATGCAGGAACAGCTCTGGTGATTCAAATTGTTCTGCTATTTTGTTGGGGTCAATCTGTGGTTCTCAGGTTTCATCCATTTCTACCCAAGATACTTGGTATTTTGGAAAAGCTAGGAAGGAGAGGGGTTGTAGGACAAGAACAAGGAGCTGTGGGGCAACTAGGTCATACAAAGGACCTTGTGATGGAGATTGAAGTCTTCAAAGCACCTTGTTATAAAGCATAAAACCCATGCATTGTTATTTCACTCGGACACATAGCCTTGTAGCTGCCAGGATGTAATTTCCTCGACACGAATTCCTGGGATAACAAGTCGGTGTTTTCTGGGAACCATGCAGGGACACTCTGAAGGGGCTCACACCTCAGATTAATGTACTGTATGGGCAGCTTGATATCAAGAATTAGTGCTTGAAAAAACAGCTATTTCCCCGATATGTTCCAGGAATGCATCTGAATTGTGGCGCTTTGTCCTCAAAGCAGAATTTGCACTTGATTTACTGCCCGGGATGTGTTTGATCACAGCTTGAAGCGCAACATGGCATGCAGCAGCCGTTCCCGGCAGCAAGGGAGCCCAAAGCTGTTCTTCTTTATCTAGCCCTGTGTAAATAGTCTCTCTTTTCAGCATTTCGCCCTTTTCCGTGTAATCAAGCAACCTCTCTGGAGCTTCCTTAAAGTTTGCGGAAGAGTCCAGGTTAGTAGTTATTAAAACTGGTGGGTTTTTTTAATCTGAAGCAGCAGAATTGCGCGTTTCCTCATGCCAACCGAGCGAAGCGTTTGGACAGGCACCCTGCCACAGAGAGAAAAGAGAACCTGTTGAGTCCTTCGTGTTTTCCCTTGAAGTGGAGTGATGTGGAGAGCCATCCACTGGGATCACAGCCTGGCTTTTCCATGGCTGAAACAGCCACGGATAATCCCGGCTGGATCAAAACCCATGGCCAGAGCCGCAGTTCTTCCAGGTGCCGGGTGCTGCCACAGCTAATCTGCTTTTGTGCAATACCTGCCCTTTTAATCCCTTGTTGCGTGCCGCACACCGAACGTGTGGCATTGAATCGGCCAAAGAGGACGCACAGCATTTCCTAATCCATTTCCAGTAGCGTCAGAAATCACTAAGAGCCACTTCACAGGGAGTCGTGATGAGAATTTTTAATTCACCTTCCTTGCAGTATGAGATATTTTCAGCCTGTGTGGCTTTATTATGATGCTCAGTAGTCTAAAGATGATGCTTTTTTTCTGCTTTCGTCATCTTACATGAAATACTGAGTGTCATCTCTGTGCTAGCAGATCATGAGTGGGGTATGAAAGCCCTGATGTCATGTGCATCAGCAGAATGCTCTGCAGTTATCTGGCTTTCAAGGAGCGTCTCTGGCAGCACTGATAGGTCTTGGGTTCATGCAATTCAAATAGTGTGTTCATCTTCTTATTCTTCCATGAATATTTTCATCTGGCCAGGGAGACAAATCCTATTTTTTAGGCTTTCTTGCTGTTGCAGGTGTAGCTACGCTCCTAATAGAAAATTATCAGCAAATAACTTGATCTTCATCGAGTTGGGCGAGCTGCAGGCAGGAGCTTGCACGTTGCTATCCGGCAGCCCGTGACACCAAGTTTGGAGGAGACAAGCATCGATTTGTCTGTCGGTAATTTTGGCAGCATCACAGTTACTTTTAATCAACTGTTTAAAGACTTCACGGCTGGTGGCCAAACTCCTGCTGCAGTTTCAATGGAGCAATTTACTCTTCTGCTTCTCGTCGCGCCTGGATCTATTGCACGATGGCACGGTGTCGACTGAGACGACGTGGCAGCGAGTCTGCAGCTCCCGGGGCTGCTGAGCACGTCTCTATCCACTTACATTTCTGCACTGGCACAGGGTTATGTAAATTGATGGTGGACGTCAGGTTTCTACTGGAGATGAAGCCCATGCAGGCAATATAGTGACAGCAAAGGACAGAGGGAACCTTGTTTGATTTCCATGTGGCTCCTCATGAAGATGCTCACCCCACCACAAACATAAAAACAAGCAATAAAATGATTGTATCGATCCCTATCCCATGCATGCTCCGAGCAAGGATGCGTTTGGGGTTGCACCCTCCAGCACCCATGGATTTCAGCACCGAGGCCTCTGCTTGGCCTTGTAGAGCATCCCCAGCCCAGCAGCCGTTCCCACCGCAGAGGAGTCGCTGCAAAACACGGTGCAGAAGTTTCCTCTCCTGGGCTTTCTGAAGGGAACAGCAAAGCAGAGGCTGATCCGTGTGCCCCTGAATCCCCGCTGCCCGCAGAGCTGCTGCTGCAAAACCACTGGGCTGGGGAATATGTTTTGGTTTAACTTGACGGGCTTTTTTTTGTTGTTCTTATTGTTGTAACAACCCTTAATCGTCTGGCAGCCTATAGCTCTCCTCAAGGGGGAGAACAAAAAACATGCAAAGGGGCTCCTAATGGGAAAATATCAGTCAGTTTGACACCAAATTCCCCCTGCTGCTGGAAGATCCCATAGCAAAACAGGTTGCTGCAGCTGAAGCAAGAACTGCTTCACTGTTGTTGCTGGAGTGATTTTTTTCCCTGCTTTGCCATCAGAAAAATGATGCACAGCTCCATTAAAAAGCCAGGTCTGGACCCCCAACTGGTTTCTCCCTCTGATCCCCAACTTGGAAAATATTTGTATCAGCGACTTTCCTGATGTTATAGCTAATGATGCATCATCTTGATACCGGAAAACCCGTAACCCACATCTATTCCTTGTAGTCAGGCAACCTAAGCAATTACCATTAATGGTAATTTTCCTGAGGTCGGCTCAGCCAGCAGGTGAGATCTCTTTTCAGCTGGAAACTATGGGAATGTGCTGCAGCTGATCCCTGGGAAATAGGGAAAAAAAAGAGTTTTCTCTAAAAGTAGGGGTCAGCATGCATTTGGGATTCTGCTGTAATCCAGGCAACACCTACGGAAGGTCCAGAGCCAGCTCTGGTATTTAAACAGCTCATACTCCATCTTAAGGTATGTTGGAATTATCTTTACGTTTTTGAGGACCAGCCCTAATTTTTTTCATTTTCAGGTTGCTATGTTAAGCAAAACAACTGCAGTTTTCCTGCGGCTGAAAAGCTTAATTTCTTGCAATAAAACAGAAAATGAAGTCCTGTTTCTCTGATCCCGGGCTATTTGGCAGTGTGCTGGATATCACTGTATTCACGGGAGACGTTATTACCAGAAATACAAGCAGGTTATTATTACTCATGCTCAGCCTGGGTTTTGATGGGTCTCTCCAGGATCCACTTCTATTCATTGTGTCGGGTTTTTTTTCATTAGCATTAGCGGTTTGGGCGATATAACAGACGATACGGTTACAAAACTTGGGAATGATTGAGGGTGGAAGGGGTTGCGAGCGCTTTGGAAGGCAGGTTTGTGGCTCATATTGACCTTGGCTCATTGTATTGCTGCTCTGCACAAGACGAAATTCAGTATAAAGGGCAGCAAAGCCTTTCTCTGCAAAACGGGGAATAGCGACCTTGGCAGAAGCGTGTGCTGAAGGTATTTGGGGTCCATCACGGATCCCAATAAAAACGTGGCTCAGCAACTCAATGCAGTTGCTAGGAGAAAAAGCAAATACCATTTTCAGAGGGCAGGATGTATGGAAAGTCATTAATCCCTTTTTTTTTTGTCATGGGATACATCAAGGCCAGGTCTGGGGGAAAATCCAGTGCCTGTCAGGGTAGTAGGACACAGGGATGTGGCACCTATGGATGCTGTAGGGTGTCTGAAGGGGCTGCTCTAGGGGTTCGTCCCCCAGCTCTGGGGTAGGAGGTGGGACGGGGTTGATTTCCAAGACCTCCGTGCTCTGGCATTCGTGATTTGTGCTCCTCGTGGCACCGCGGCACCCGGCTCACAGCAATAAACACCTTTGTGCCGTTCGTATTTACAGCCCCGTGTCCAGATAAAAGCAGGTATTTATACACTTGCAGTAAACTAAGATCTCTATCTGTGCGACTGCTTCTGGTGGCTTTTAAGCCAGCGAAGAAAGACGGTTTGGCGTTTTCCAGCCTTTAAATCTTTTATTTGGAAAAATAAACCCCAATCTCTTTCTGTCTCAGGTAAACAAATATCTAAATTGCTCCAGAGTGTTTAACTGCCCAAAGAAAAAGCATCTTTAAGGTAAACCAGCGTGAGTTTTGCTTTGTCAAAGCTAAGCCATGGCTTTTCCCCCCTGCCACCACCATCAAAATCAGAACCAGCTTATATTTTTGTTAGTGATAAAGCAGAATCAAAACTTCCTCTGTATTTCTGCAGAAATGGATAGCCTTGTCAGGTCACTTACATTTTTTATTAAACCCAGACTTAAGTAATCTGGGTTTTTCAAAAGCAAATATTTCTTAGTCCTTGTCCTAATGCTCGCACAGTCTTGGACATCCTGGCTGCACCACTCAAATAACGTGGCATGAAAACTTGTCCTGTTCGTGCTAAGGCTGAGCACATAGGCTGAGCTTAGTAAATCTTGGCTGGTGGTTCCAGGTTGTGGCTGCAGCCCCTGGGAGCCTTGGAGCAACTTTGTGGGGTCATCAGGGTTTGAACGAGAAGGATGCTGATGGAAAATTGTGAAGGTCCACGGGCCTGTTTCAGAGTTTTAGACTCTCTCTATATATATTCAGATTTTTTTAAAATGTATTTAATTGCATTGCTGGCATATGAAAACAGTATTTTCGTGAGGTGGGCAGCAGGCTAGTGCTTCTCTCAGGGTAAGACAGGTTTAATGTGTTTCTTAGCTTTAATCTGTTAAGCGAAGGTCTCATTTCATCATGGCAGGACTGACCCTGTTACTAGCAAAGTCCATTTTTGTTAGGTTTCCACTGGAATAAAACAGCATCTGACCCCATAACAGATTCCCTTTCAATGAACTACTGGCAAAGATTCTTGTGAAGGCTCTCTTTTGAATAAATTCTTGGCAGTGCTCTGGGTAATGAGATTTCCATTGAATAAGCTGTTAGCAGAGCACCTTTTAACTCAATTGAGATAGTTAGAGAGGAGCCCTGGGAGCTGGGGCTGTCCGGTTTGGTCTGTGCTGGTGTCACTGGGCGAGCAGCCGGAGCTCCATCCTCACCGCATCTGCAGCTCGAGCTCAGGCGGGCACGGAAATTCCCCAAAAATCATCAAAATGTTTTATTAGGTGCGATGACACGGTTATCGAGGACAAACATTCTGCCCCTGTGAGCCGAAGGGTTCCACGTTTTACTGTTTGAAATGGGAAGCGGGGTGATGTTGAGTATAAACTTTTTGGGTAATATCTTTATATATATATAACTTCTTTAAAACTATAGCTTCTTTAAAACTGCTCTTTCTTGTATTTCTGGAGTTACTCAGTCTTATTCCCTCATTTGTGTCGTGTCTGAAAAGCCGACAGCAAGTGTCCAGGCACTGCAAGCAAATTGAACCTCTTTCTCCTCCCAAATGTCATTTCTCTGTTATTCCAGCTTTCCATCTGAGTTTGGGATTGTGAGTGGTCGGCTTTCATGCTACAAATCTTTATAATGGGATTAAGCGGATAAGAACATGTAGAAAATGATTAGCACTCCTCCTGGGAGCCATTAATGGTTTTTAAAGGCCCTCGCAAAAGTAACGTCTACCCAGTTATGTTGCGCAGGAAGAAACTTGCACTTCCTTTAACACTAATTTTAGAGAGGCTGCGGCTCTTTGGGTAATAAGTATTGATTCCTCAGAGAGCTGCTGAGAATTGTCGAGTTTATAGATTAAATCAGAAGTGGGATTCCGGTTGTAGTGTGGGTAACACGTAGAAAATCGCACATTTCATTATTTTTGGGGGGAATGAAGGTAGGCAGGCAGGATGAAAAGTCTCTGTTCTCCTTCCTTCTGATCCTATGCTGCCCGCTGCTCTGCAGGACCAACAGCAGCACCTTCCGAACGATAACTTTTTGCAAGAAAATACCCTCAAATTCCCTTAGGTGAGGTCCCAAGCACCTCTCCAGCTGTCCCAAGACAACCGCTGTGGCATTTGCACTCCGAGCATCGTCTGGTGCCGAGGTCTACAGCAGGTTCAGGGCTCCCCCATGCACACAAATACACATAGGAGACAAAAAGCTCCTGCACAAGACTTTATTTACCGTTTCAAGCACCGCAGTGACGAGCTCTTTCTCCGAAGGCACCAGCCATCCTGCTCTGCTGTAGATAAGAGCTGCAGGATTAGCTCCCCCGACGGGAAACCCTCCTCTCCATCCAAAGTTTTGGCGTTTGGTGCCAGCTGCTCTGCGAGCAGCGCGGTCTGCGTGCGATCCTGCTTGTGTCGCAGCCAACTGGCGTCCTACTCGGATTCAGTGTTTTCGTGGAGCACGTCAGAAAGCTGTGTCTTTTTGAGTTATAACCATGCTGGCTGGGAATCACTGCTGCCATCGGCCAGGACCCCCTCTTGCTCCCCATCCTGACAACTTTGGCGGGTTCAGTGTTTTGTGTGTTTCGAATAGAGATGCTATCTGGAGCTACTGTCATCTTCTGACGGGAAGTCTGATTAGTCCAATTGCATTCGGTTATCAGCATGGTTTGTACCTTTTAAATGAAGCAAACTGCTTTACAGTGAAGGCTGGATGCACAGGTAATTAAACACGCATAACTTGGTGAAGAATTAACTGGTTTAAAAATCTGAAAAGCTTTCTTATTGGAAACACTAAACCCAAGTGCAAGGCATGAGAAAAGATGGCCAATGGTGAACAGGTAACAATAAATATCATCTCTCCAGGTCGGGTCCCTGATGCTGAAAGCAGCAGCTCCTTGGGGAAGTTCTGGGCTGCAGGATAGCATGGCTAGCAGCCAAAGTAGGCCTTGCTGCTTCAAATGCTTCCTAATTAAATTCTGGATATTAATCTGTCTTCTTGGGTTAAAGTTCTTCTAGTAAATAACAAATTAATCTGAAGCATCTCGAGGTAGAGGCACGAGGTTGGCTTGATTTGAAATGGGGTATCGTCCAGCGTATTTGAAGTGGAAATGGGCTGGTTTGTGGCTGAGGCCTAGTGAAGCCTTTGGATCTTTTTTTTAATTGATCCTAAAGCTGTATGGGCTGCGCTGTTCTCCAATGCACTGATTAAGGGTGATTATAGAATTAGCTGAAAAAAATACAGTGGGATGTCATTGCCATGCAGAGATATTGTTGTGTTCCTCGGTTCCAGGCTATAATCCTCAGAATGACTCATCCGATTTAATATTTTTCATAAAGCTACCAACATGGCGTTGTTATTTACCCAGAGAAATCTGTTTGTGGCGGCAGCGTTCAGCTGCTCACCTGCCCTGTGCTTTTTGGGGATCATCAAGGCAAAGCCGGTGGATGAAACTCATGCTTGAAATTAAAGACATCCTGGAGCTGAGGACCTTGAGGGCCGGGGAAAATACAGCACGTGTGTCCACCTGCCCGTCTGCGGGAAATAAAACATCATCCGCTTATTACCAAAGGACTTAAAAGGCTCACAGGGAAAATGGAGGTTGAATTCAGGCCATAACCTGCTGGCCTTTGGGCATCCCTGCCCTAAAACCCTCCTCCAAAGGGCCATGGAAATGACAGGAAATTTTAATAAATGCGGATTTGTTCAGCCTTGGGGGTCGAAGGGGTCAGGGTGACCTCGCTGAGACGTGAACTTGCTGTTCCTGGGAGCTCGTGTTTGAACCCCAACACTGTTAGGGGTGCTTTTGTCTCTTGTGGGCACACCCAGGCTTTGCTGCTTCGATTCTGCTAACTCTTTTCTAATTATTATAATTCCTTATGTCTTCTGGGCCCTTCACAACCCATTAGATTATAAAATGTTCAGGGACGGGTCTGTCGTCTCCTTTGGCGTGCAAATTACAGCAGGAACTGGATCTTGGAGGTGCTTCCTGGGCACAACCGTGATAAATGTGATTAATATGTGAGGGTATAATGTGACTTCTGTTTAATTTGTGAGTGGATGAGGTGGTTAGGAAGGAGTGATTCAAATATGACATATCTTCATGAGAAGCCTGAATGCCAGGGGTGCTCTGTGCTCTGTACCAGCTGCCCCAGCTCAGCAGCACCCAGCTCACACCCATGTTCCCATCCTTGCTTCCCCTGTATCTTATTGCATGAAAAAGGAAAAAAAAAAACAAACCACACACCACACTTTAGGAGAATCTGAGTGCAATTTTCTCTAAACACCTAATTTTCCACCAGGCCAATTGCACCTATTTTCTAATACGCAGCTGTGACACCGTAATGACTTGTAAAGCACCCTTCTGGGTGCCCTCCTGTCTCAGCATCTCTGCCCCATCCTCCCCTGCCCCGAACTGCTCCCAACATCCTGCTCTTATCAGGCAGGAGATCCTTGCAGCAACTGGGTGTTTAAGTCCGACCTCTGTAGTCCATTAGCAACTGCCCAAAAGCTGAGCTTTGTCTTCCAGAGGAGCTGATCCCTCTGATCGGTCATTTTTATTAGTTTGAGACTTGGCTTGGGAGACTCACGAGCACTGAGATGGACTTTTTTACGTTGGGCTCAAAGTGTGGATGGAATTTAAAGCGGGTGAGAAAGGAAGCTATAAAAGGTCTTGCTGTTATTCACATTTATTGTGCAACACGTGTGATGTGAAAAGGAGAGGAGGAAAATGCATCACTGGTAATTGAGACTAGCTGCACGGAGAGAGAAACCCGCAGAGGCCAACAAAGATTCACACTCACCTGAATTCAAAAAGCACATAAAAAACCAGCGGAGGAACAAAATTAAAAATGGTAAAATGGAAGGGAGAGATTTGCACAACTCTGCTTAGAAAATTAGCATTAAAGAAGGGTATTCTGGGCAAGCAAGTGTGATGTCTGGTATGTTTAACCGTAGTTTTCTGGAGTAGTTCACAGACCCTGCCTGTGCTGCAGAAAATAGCCTCGGAGATTCACCAAGTGGAGTTACTAGGGAAGTCACGACAATCGATAACTGAAGGGCTGGCTCTGAAAATCCTGCTTTTTGCTTGTCTTTCTGGGCTTGGCTGCCCACTAGCAAAGGCCCTTATTTCTCTTTTCTTTTTTCCTTTTCCATTGATAGGAGTGAACACGTGTGCAAAACACTTCTGCACATGCTGGGCATGCAACCCAGGGGGCATCTAGAAAGCAATTTTGTCTTCCCTTTATCTTTATCTCCTTCTCCTTTCCCCTTCCTTAGTTGAAATCTGCTGAAGGAGATGCGGAGGCAGTTTGGAGAAGGTGGGGAGAGATGGTTTTTAATAATACACCTATCAAAAGCGTCGTGTGTTCCGCCTGATCTTTTGTTTGCCCTTGTTCTGTATCAACTCGGCGAACACAAGCTATCAGTTCAATTAATGAGAAATAGGTAGTGTGAACAAGGAGCAGCAATACAGACGCTGCCAGAGCTTCCCCTCGCTCTGATCACATCGCTCCAGGCTGGAGCTACGCTTCATATTTTGGAGAAGCTATTGGGAGACAGGACCAAATGCAGGGCTGCTATTTGATGTCGCTTTTATTAATAGTTTCCACTGCAGAGCTGTTTGCACTGGGGGTTGTAGCTGGGACGTGGTTGGGTGTCTCTGCGGTGTGACATGTTTTATTTTGCAGGGTGCACGCCAGGACTCCGTTGCTGTAATAAAGGCGATGGTATCTGGGAGGCATCCAAGAGTGACATTTTGTTCCTCAGAGCCACTGTAGCTTCTGGTCATCGACTTTTTGTATTTCCTTTTTCCTGTGAAAGTCCTAATAAGCTGCATTCCAGTCACTTTTTGGGCTTCCTGGCATAAACTGAGCAGATTAAATTATTTATGTCTGGGTGACTCTTGAGTAAGACTTGCAGGATCAGGCCTCAAATATCCTATCTCTTCCTTTCCAATTTATCCATAGCAGGGCAATATGTGCATGTGATACTCCAAGTGGGTTAACAGGGTGGCGAATTAAAAGAAAGGAATCAATATAATTGTCAAAGGATCAACCTCTTCCTCTGTGTGCTTGTACATACAGATTAGGCGTGTTACAATAAATCAATGTATTCAATTCCTACAGAGTTGCTGGAGGTATCTCAGGACTTGCAGGGATAAAGCAGAGGTTTTATCGCTCTTTCGCCAGTAAACATTGCAAATGATCGATTAGACAGTGAAATGTTCTGGACAGCTTTTGATTATCAGGTCTTCAGCTTCTTAAGCCCCCCTGAACTGATCTAGGGCTGCCAGGGGGCTGTTCCAGCCGGGAGCATCTCATCCCTTATCAGCTCCTTATCTTAGGAAATAGCTCATCCCTTCAGCATCGTCTGCGCCGAGGCTGCGGCGCTTCTCTCATTGCATCGGATCTGAGGCACGCTGCAATTATTGGAATTAAACAACTCGAAAATATCTCGGCAAACGGCAAACTGAGTTGGAATTAATCAGGATTTTAATTTGACAGGCAGCCATCCCGCTCTGCTCGCTGCGGTTTCTCCTCTCCCCACCCACGCGGGGAGCTGCTGCAGGGTGTCTGCGGGAAATGAGACGTACAGCCTGCCCTGCCTGGGAAAAGCCTATTTAAGTGATCAGCCATAGACTTGGTTGGAATATTAGGCAGTAAAACAGGTTTTCTAGAAAATGAGCTTGCCTCCGGCCCTGGTAAATCCGTTCAAAGATTTGAGGAAGTTGGGTGGATATGGTAACGTTTGGGAGGCAATAGGTATTTTTCTTTCGTAATAATTCGTATACTGAGTGACTATAAATTAAATAGTTTTCAAACACGGGACCTGATTCTGCTCTTGTCCTCGTTTTGTACCTGTTTTGGTCTCACTTATTTCGTTTGGTTTAAGCCTGGGAGAAAAAGCTTGGATGTAATGTCTAAATAACAGTACAATCCAAGCATCTTCTGTGGTTTCTGGTGGGGACCACGCACATGGGAAGCGGCCGGCTCCTCTCCATCAAAAACCTGATGTTTAATGGGAAGGAAAAAATAAACGGACGTCTCACCCAGGCCAGGCGGTGATGGGGAAGATGCTTTTGGCCTCAGGTATCTCTCAGAAAGGATCCCCCATCCCAGCGGTGTGTTTGAAACCCCTTTGGTAGTTCTCTCTCTGGGCTGGCTGGTTTAAAGAAATGCCCGTTTCTCTGAATGGAGCAAGACGGGAGATCCGTGCAATGTGTGGGTTTAGTAGATTAAGCATTACAAATGCTGCCAGCGCCCCATCCCCCCTCACATATGTTCCCGCTTTCCCCAGTATTAAAAACCAAATAGTCTGCAAAGCAAATCTGTCTTGAATCTCATTGCCTCGTCTACCGCTTTACAAACAAGGAGAAATCTTACGCGTTATATACACCAACTGTATATTGCTGGTCCTGGCTGTAGAGAATAGGGCCATAATAAAGAGATTATGCATGCCCGTGCCTAGTCCTTGCTAGATTAGCTTTTAAATATTTCTGTTTTCCAAGAGGAAGAAACAAATAAATGAAGTATTCATCCCTGGGGCTGCAGCAACTGTTGGGAGGATTTTGATTACTCTTGGCCGTGCTGCTGGAGAAGGCGGCTGTGGTGAAATATTTGGTGTTGGGCCTTGAAGAGCCGAGCCCCAGCAGTGGCAGAGGACACGGAGATGCTGTCCTGGTAGCCCTTGGGTGGTAGCAGGAGGTGAGTCTCTAGGAATGCAGGGTATTTCTATTTGTTTCGCCCAATATTTTCTTCAGAATTGGGAATAAAGGAAGATTTTCCAACGGGACTCGTGCAGGGAGGAGAGCGATGGATGCATGGGTGGCAGGAACAGAGAAAAGGAGCCGGGACTGACGGCTTTGGGCATCAGGCTGGAAACAGGAGGAGGTGGAAGTGGCAGCGCAGGTTTTGCAGAAGCCTCGCACAGGGGAAAAAGCAGCTGCATTCAGGCATTACCCTCATCTTGGCCTCTGTTACCCTCTTGTAAATCAGGAGGAGCTTTGCTGGCTTCAGCAAAGAGCAGCCGTGGCATCCCTGGTGCTCCAAGGGAGGACTGATGCTGGAACAAAACTGGCAGAGCACGCAGCCTCGTTTATGGAAGCGCTGAGGGTAACTCCGGTTTCAAGCAGAATCCGTGGGAGCTGCAGGTGTTTGCATCAGCGGGTCTGGCAGAGTAAGAAACGCGGGCTCCCCTTGCCCCTGGGCTTCCAGCAATATTCACAGGCTGCTGTTAAGCAAAATGTGACCGTGTTGTCTTCAGGGTGCGTGCCGAGTTTCAGCTGGTGCAATCTGAACAGTGAAGATAGAGAACCTGGGGAATGAAGATGCATGATGGAAGCACGGAGTGATGCTTAACCGAAATATTTTCAGGCCCCGATGGCAGGATAGTTTTGTGTATCGGACTTGATTTTTCGAGTTCGGTTGATAGTTGCAAAGAGGGAAGAGGAAAGCTTGAACCTTTGTTCTGTAGGAGTCTGCAAGACCAGGTTTCCTCTCATGCCGTGTTACGGAGTTACTCTCAACACGATTCTTGCTTCTGCTTACAATAATTCCGTGCGTTCCCGCAGCCGACAGGAGGTTGAAGCAGTTTGTGCAACGCGAAATGTAATAAATGTTTCTGGAGGCAGGGAAAAATATTTAGCGAATCTCAACTAGAGTCAGGTCCCATCTCTCTTAATTTGACTAAACAAGGCAGCACATAAAGCTTTTTGCCGAGCAGGAATTACAATTACTCGCAGGAAGTTTTCAAATTAAGGAGGCTAACAATGAAAATTGTTTCCTTAGATTTCAAGTTGGGCAATGTGATGAGCCAGGATTTAGCTGTGATTGCGGTGATAAGTGATTATGGTGATTGATAAGTGATTACGGTGATTGATAAGTGACTCTGTAGCCCTTGCCCATGCCCGGACACTACAGGAATTTGTGGCAACAAGCGCTGGGGGAGCCCGACGCGTCCCCTCCCGGCAGCCAAATGCTTTGGTGCCTGGTGTTGTGTGTTAGGATTTCAGTGAGAGTCTGTGCAAGCAGGGAGAAATTTTAAAGGGGGAAAAAAACCCCGAAACAACCCGGAAAAAATGAAACAAAGCCAGACTGTGGGAGTAAAACATCAGCAGCTGCTTAGGCAAGTCCGCATTGGGGATGGGGCTATGGGAAGGCGAATGTGAGAAGCCTAGAGGCAGGATAATACTGGGGTTATTTTTCATTTTTCCTATAGTCCGTTTTCATTCTTCCAGACCTCTCGGCATTCCTGATGCTCCGCTCTGGGCTGTCCCGATTTCCTCCCAGCTTTCCTAACGTACGGTGCAGAAGTGGCTCCATCCCCATCAGCAGGAGGTCACTCTTGGGCATAACACTTGTGCGGGAAGCCCAAGGATAGAAAGATCACGGCCAAATTTAATAAAGCTACTAGCGTTTCCAGAGTTGTTTTATTTATTTTCTATTATGTTTTTTTATCACACTCTTATTAGGCAGCAGCTATTCTGTCACTGCTTTCAATCTCTTTCCATCAGGCAACTGCATTGGTAATCAGTTTCTTGAAGCACAGATCTTTTCCGGGTTTGAATTATTCGGATTTTATTAAATAAATGTGCATTTATGTAGAATGGAAACTTTGCTCCTTATCAAGATCATCTGTCTTGGTGAAATGACTTGGAACAGCTGTTCCATGAAGCAAAATCTGATAGAAACACTGGGACTAGATATAAACACAAACATTTGTTTCCATGGCGACTAAAGTTACTGTGAGATGGCTCCAAAAGCTCTGTTTCTATATGTTTCTTATACTAACTAAATATTCCCGTGGGATTTTGCCAGCCACTTCATTTAAAGCCGTCTAGGAAATGTTCTGCTTGCATGCACACAAATCACCCCAGAGTGGCACCTCCAGATTTGGGTACCACATAACTCCGCTGTTAAAATCAATGGGGTTATTGATTTATCCCAACTCCCGGAGGCTGGGAAGGGACAAAACGCCATTTTAAAAATATCTAAAGGCAAAGCTGAGTTTAGGTAGTTGTGGAAAAGAGCCCTTGTGCTTTAGGCCGCCGGTTTAACCCAGTTCCAGACTGGGATGCTCGCTCTGCATCCCGGCCCAGCAGGTATCGCTGCGGAGCGGTTGGAGGGTCTGCATTGCTCTGCCCACGTGCTGGGCTGTCATCGGGATAATCGGGGCGCTTTGCTCCTCCATCTGCCAGTCCTCTGACTTCGCCATGCATTTCAAAAATACATCGATGAAAGAAGAAGGTTCATCCCCCTGTCAGTAGGGGTGCATTTAAAAAGCTGGTTTCCGTATCAACAGAAAAGCTGCACCTTTAGATAACCCTTGGAGACCGCCGAAATAAATAGAATTCCTGGACTAGGGCTGGCATCTTGCAGAGATGAGCCAGCAAAGACCTAACAGTGATGTTTGCCACAGAAATAACCCCCACGGGGCAAACGTGGGGCTGTTTGAAGGGAATAACTCGCTCAGCCGGAGGTGGTACCACGGCTCAGGGCGTCGTGCAGTGTCCGTACGCCACCCCAAAACCTGCCTGCAGAAGAGCTGCTCTGCCCCGGCTTTCTTGGCCCTTCCGTCTCCTTTTTGCAGGAGTTGTAAGAGAATCCATGGTCACCATAGCAACCACTGGCTCCGTGGCACGCGTTTCTCCCTTGGGATCTCGATGGGGCAGAGGGTTTGGTGCCCACGTGGAGCTGAGATGCACGTTCTCACCGTTAACGCGCTGCACTCACCGGATCCCCATCCTCGTGCTCTTGCTGCCCTTCCCCGTTCGGCTGTCTCGGGCGAGGCGGGGAGATCGTTATTAATTGTTTTAGCATCCGCTCTGGTCGACGCCTGTGCATCCTGATCTCGTTATCCAGGCCGTTAAAAGGCCACTTTCCACCTTGCCGTGCTGCTCCTGCAACAGCCGGCCCCGATGCCGCTGCCAACGGCTTTATACACGGCTTTTCCAAAGGTGTTCGGCAGCCTGGCTCCCCTGGCAGCATTGCTGAGCAAGGCAGCCGGGTTTGCCATGGGCTTTTGTGCAGTTTCCCCCCGTGTAACATCTGAGAGGTTTGCAAACTTTTTGCCGAATTCCTGCCGGCGATGCCCGCAGAGCTGGGAACTCACGGCAGCGGAGAAACGGGTCCAGCGCATGGGTGAGGGTCTCATCGCTCCGGTGTTAGAGAGTTACAGCAGCTGCTGGAAAAATGCGTTTTGGGAGGCTTTTCTTTGGAAAAGTCTCACTGCCCTGCTTCAGAAAATAGTGATGAATAATTGAGTGAGCCACCAGGCACATCAGTTTGTCAATCAAAAAAANCATAGAAATCTTGCTCCTAGTTCTAGCAAAGATCCATTTTAAAGGAACAGAGAAGGAAAAGCAGAGAGCAGAAACCGAGGGGGCAGGCTGCCTTTGAAGTGTGGCTGCTCCCATCTCTGCAGCAATTCGAGATCATTCGGAAGACGGCGATGGGCCGACTTTTATCTGCCTGGGGAGCCCCGGGTGCCAGGGTCTCATCGACCCAACCTGCGCAGGCAGGCGCTGAAGCTTAAAGGAACTTGCTGTTCGAATTCGGTGTCACACGTACTGGGGGCTAAGAAAAGTAACAGCAGTTAGGGAAAAGTTGGGACAACGCTGAGCAAAATATGTATTAAGGGTTGGTTTTTTTTTTTGTGGTATGTAAAAAGCAGGGTTTTTTTAATGGGAAATTTAAGCTTTGTTTTTTTCTCCTCCTGTATCTTTATTCTTAATAGTTTTATTGCTCATTAACTTTACCTAAAAACTTAACACACTCGATGGAAATCCGTCGCTCACTGACTCGTTAGCGGCACTTGAGCCAACAGCCAGACCCCAGAAGGGAGATAATCCCTGTCTGAACAGCCAGTTCCTGCTGCATCGGGCGAGATTTCGGGATCTAATTCACTCAGACTCCTCCTCCTCTTTGCAAATCCCAGCCGGGTTGCTCCCAGTAAGTCTGTCCCACGCCAGACTGAGCCGTGTTGGCAGGAACTGGGCTCAGCAGAATAAATTATCCCGGCTCGTCAGCTCATTCTCCCCGACCCTTTGCAGGGATTTAATTATTATCGGGGAAAGGAGAGTGCTGTGCTTTTCTAACCACGTCGGGCTTGGCCTCAGTGATTATGTCATTATACCCACGGCAAACATTTTAAATAAATATTAAATAATCCGACGAAGAGCTTGTTAGCAGTGGCGGCAGAAGGCGAGCGGCTCTCTGAATTGCGAGGGGGGTTTGTGCCGTTCAGCCCTTCCCAGGAGCGATTCAGGATGTGCGAGCCGGGGGAGATGCCTCCTGCATCGCTAAATGGGCTCCTTGTGCCATTAGGATTCCCAAGGCTGCGGGGACACCCGTCCGTGTCCCCTCCGACCGCGGGGTGGGACGGGCTGAGAATCTCACCCAGTTTGCGAGAGCCGCTGCTTTGCTTTCTTCTTTGCGTTTACCAGCCCTTGGGACTCCCAGAGACCCTCCCTTTCGAAACAAAACCCGCAATAATAATAATAATTGGAATATTGTTATTAGCAAGGATGATAATTAGAATAAAAATGGGGTCTTATTCATTTAATCCCTTTCCTTTCGAGCTTGTGTTCCATCCCCAGAGGCCAGCCCAGCGATGCACCACGGTACCGATTTCAGCGCATCCCTAAGGGCAGATGCCTGCAGGGAGCCCCCAGGTACCATCACAGGTAATGAGAAAGGGCTGAGAAACACCCGCTGGTGGATTGGGAGGGAAGAAAACCCCACGAGATAAGGGAATTGCTTCCACAAAGTTGGTTTTGTGGCCACGGCACAGCCAGCCCGGTGCAATGTGATGGTTTTGCTGGGCCAGAGACATTGCAGGGGCTGTGAGCTCCCAAGTGTTTAATCCAGGGTTTTATAAAACCCAACAGATTCAGGCTGGGCAGTAGGCAGCTCCCCCAAATCCAGCATAATTGGCTCTTTAATCTGCTCAAGAGATCCCTGAGCTGGATACCGACGCTATCTCCTCCTTTTGGTGCGGGTGGTACAAAAAGAAGAAGGAGAATAAAAAAAAGAAAGGCACATGATGTGAATTTATTTGCATCTCCCGACAATAATCCAGTCATTCTGCCTGGGGAAATGCGTGTCCTGCTTAATGCCCCTTTATGCAGCTTTTTTATGATGCCCAAGAGTTTCCTTCTTTATTTACAGATTTATTTTGCAGAGGTGGATAATGAAAGGCACAAAATGCCTTTTTAAACATTTTTCTTTATTTTTTTTTATGCTGTTTTATTTTGTAAGCGCAGATTGGCCGGGGGTTGGCTGAGCCCCCCGGCCGGGGGGACACGGCAGCTCCCCGAGCCCCAGCTGTGCCGCTGGAGCGAATCCCGAGCCCTGCAAAGCAACCGCATTTCCTACAGAAATAAATGGCAGTTGTCGGCGCTGAGCGCTTCTGTCCTGCTTTTATCGCCCGGTTTTGCCCGTTCCGGCCCATAACAGCACGTGCGACAGCCCTTGATGCTGGTCCTGGTTGGGGTCTGAGCCCCAGCTCTTTGACACCCAAAATCTGGGTATTTCCTAAACATAACTAGAGCCAGGTAATGGTCAGGACTCCGGTTCCGTACTCAAATGTCTCAGAAACCCAAGCAGAAAACTGCACCGTAATGTTTTTCCTCTGTTGTACAAATTGCATCTGGAAAACACAGAATTGTTAGGATTTTGAAAAAGGTGCCTTATTTCAACTTCGCCTGCTAGAAACGATGCTGTTGCACAGAGTAATTACATAATAAATTTGTTAGAGGGATATAAAGCCATAAAAGCAGTGGTAATGGTTTGCAATTTAATAGCTGAATTGTAAATGAATTTTCCTATAGCAGCTTTAATGTAGCCGGCTGCTACAATTAAGAGAACATTCTTGGGGTGCCTTTAATTTTGCGTCGTTGTTGTGAAGTTCAGTGTCATTAATTCCCCGGTTTAAAGAAGCCGTAGAGTTAACCACTTCAAGACGTCAAAGCCAACTTTGACTTCCTTTGCTACCAATGGAATATTGTCCTGGAGAAGGTGTTTTTAGCCCATTTGGTGCTTATATTTTCTTGTAGTAGTTACCGTGGGGTTGTACCACGTGTTGACCTTGATCTCCTTTCCCTGGTATCATCCATCTTGCTCCCATCATGTGTGGCATCTTGTGCCATGGCGGTGGAAAGCCAAGAGGACTGAGACCCTGCTCGTAGCATTTAGTTCATTTATTTATTTGCATTTTCAGCAACACGGTCCCCAGCGCCGGTTTCTCTTGGTTTATCTCATCACATTTACCTAATTACGTCTTTCCACTTGGATACCAGCGTCACCTCCGTGTCCTGCGTTCGAAGGAAACGCTGCAAAATGCCGCGGCCGATTTGCTTGCAAGCAACGCGGGGGCAGTTTAAATTTTTGATAATTATCAATGGCACTTAATTACATTGTCCGTAACGCCTGCTGCTTCTATGGAGGGGCAGGGAACTGCTACAGCACGGTGCAAATGCAAATGCAAATTGACACAGGCGACCCTCATCGGAGTGCAGTGGGTGATAATTAAGACACAGTCGTATGTAGGGAAGCTGGTGAGGACTTGATGCTGCTCCGAGGGGCGGCTCTAAATCCCCCCCTTCGGCGGTGAATCCAGTTTAAGGGCAATGCATCAGATAGTGCATGTCCTAATGCGATTTTCTCTCTCGTGCATCCTTATTACTGTAACTTGAGCTTCAATTTCAAGGGTTTTTTTTTGCTCATCAGCCCTTAATAGTTGGTAATTTGCTCGTGCCTCAGTCCGCGGGTGCAATGTGTAGAGCCCTGCCCCGCTCCCAGCTGGAATTTGACCTTGAAGTTATTCCTTCATAATAATAAAAAATTTGCTCCCTCGTTGCGTTCTAGACCGAGGCAAGCAGGAGAGGACAATAATTTAGCGAAGACTGATCTGCTGAAATCTCAGCTCCTGAGTGAAAGCCGGAGTTCCGGCCATAGGACATGAGCATTAAAAAAGCTTCGACAAGGATGTTTCTTGATGAACTTTAAACCTTGGTTGAACTTGTCACACATCCCCATTTGTGTTTGCTGGGGATGGAGATAATTCCTCTAAGCCTGGGACAGTGTTTGTACAACACCCAGCACCAGAACATCTTGGCCTTTTTATCTAACAAGTACTTCCACAATATAAATATTTAAGTGTAATAAACAATTATGATCAAGTTTCTTGGGTGACTGCACACAGCAAGTGAATTTAAAATTCATTTCCCATGGGTATTCAGGCTTCAAATTCACTTTCTGTGAATGTTCATGCTAATAAAACTCAGTTGCACAGAAAGAGAACACAAGAGAGATGCAAATATGACAAGGGCAAATTTGCTTAGGAGTTCAAATGAATATTCACCGACTTCTTATTATTTTTAAGTATTCATCCCTATTTGCTATAAAAAGGTTATTTTAGTTTTACTCTCCAAGCTCAGCAAAGAGTGTATTTCAGAGGTGTAATATATATTTCATTGTGCTAATGGGAAGTTTTGTTACTAGCAAGGAAGCAGTACATTTAAAATACACTTTATCTTCAGGAAAAGTCTCTACTAAGCCCACACGAGTTATCACCATCTTGATTAACACCTGTATTTCAACGTCTTGCAGTTCAAGGCTGGGATTAACATCTGTATTTCAGTACATCTTGCAGTTCAAGGCTGGGATTTTTCCAGTTAAATCTAAGGGATATAAGAGCTGAAATGCAGGGGGGGTTAGAAGCAAATTCTCTCCTTTACAACCCCCTTATAACTCGCTGTGGCTCGGTGTCCTCAAACCCAAACCCACCGGCGCAGGTCTCCGGGTGGTTCGGTGTCTTGCTGCTGAGCTTTTCCCCTCTCTTTAAAGCCGCAGATTTCAGATCCGGATCCTTACGCCGTTTTTCTCCTCTGATGTTCTTCGCTCACCTTTCCTCCAGCGCTGCCCTCGGTTCCGAGGATGCCCAAGACGTTCTCTTCACACGAGCTAAGCTCATGTTTGGAAGGACCTGGGGGTCACCGTGCCTCCTTTTTTGCCTGCGGCAGAGGTAGCACTGCTTTGACATCTTCATTTGATTTCTGTCCTAGAACTGAAAGAGATGCAAATTAGCAATAATGAATATTTTCATTAGAAGTGTCTAGACATTGTATCTGCGAACAGGATAATGATGTTGGTGCGTATGTAGTAGACCCAGGCTGCTTTATTTTTTTTCTTCAGAAAAGAGAACGTTTATTTAAAAAAAAAAATGTAATTTGATGTAAGCGAAATTAGGGTAATTGCTAATTATGTAACTGCAAATGAGGCAGATCTCTATCTTGAGGCCGAGTTGGTCCGGTGCAGATTATGAACCGTTAGTTTTAATGGGGTGTCATCAGAAGGCAAGAAAATCAGCCCAACAGCCCCAAGGAATTCCTGTTCCTTGTCACCCCCTCTCCCTGCAGGTCTGGCCTAACTTTTAGCCTAGGAACCGTAAATGTGGATGTTACAAAAGGTACCATTTTTTTTCTTCCCTTGTCCCTTTGCCTTGCACCGTGACAGAACAAGTCCCCCCTGCATTCCCACCCTCCGCTCACATCTTCTGCACCAGGTTTTAGGTTTTTAGGCAATATGAGAAACTGCACTCAACACCCAACGAAACTTCATCCTGGGGTTTTCTGTAGGAAGAGGTTTTATTTTTCTATATGTGCTGGAAGGAAGTTAATAATACAAAACCTTCCCTAGAGCCAAGTACCACGTTATGAAGTCACTAACGTTATAAGATAAACATATTACCCGCACACAAGCTACGGTACGTAAGTATTGGAAAAATTAAATGCACTTGGATAGCTTTGTGGACAGATATCTCTGTCCCCATCAAACCTACTGACAGTGAGCAAACACTAGAGCTTGGCAATAGTCCTGCTCTGTTTAATTGCCATCCATAGGTTTTATACGTATCACCTTTTTAAAACCCCGCTGGCAACAGTCCTGCCAGCTCGGTGATTCCAGTCTTGTCCATCCAGCTGTGATTTAAAAAATATATTTATTTAGCATTTTGCATCCTTGCATCCAGTTCTACATACCTGGCTTGGCTTTCTCTGCGACCGCTCTCCTTTACTCCCACTACAGAACTCAATTTCTGCGTTAACTTTAGGATTATTTGAGAGGCTCGAACCACACTCAAGATCTCATCTTTTACTTTCTTCACCAATATTACAGTAAAAAAATCACATTTCTCTCGAACATCTTCCTGTGCCTCTTGCTTATGTCACATCTACATAGGAATTGACTTTGCAGGACAAAGAGGCTGTCAGAGGGATGCTGATGCTCCGTTAATGACAGGGTACATTGACCCACCCCGGCGTGTCATCGTTGTTGCGAAAGGAAACACAGAGGCAACCCATAATCACCTTTCCTGCATCTGTTCCGCTAACACCTAATTTAAGTATATATTTGTCTGCTGATTGATCGCAGGATTTTCTTCATGGTGCCTATTGTTCTGCTGCCTACGTGCTGCAGGATCTCCTTATTCATTTAAGTTTGTGTATGAGCCTTATAGTAGTGTCTGAACAGCTGGTAAATCGGGTCTGCAAAGCGAATGGACTTTCCATTCTTCCCTTCCTCAGAGGATGGATGATTTCTTGTAGGAACTTGGCAGGACCTGATCTCCCACATCACCCCTTCAGTTCTGCAAAATCCTAACCACGTTTTGCCCCTCTGATTTGTCATAGGGAAATGGCATTTCGTACAGACCTTGCCTGAAGTTCTTTCTCTTTGCTCCCTATTTCTCTCTTCTTTTACAGAAAGCTCCTTGAGAAATCCAAGGGCTTTTACAGAACCAGCACGCAGACTTTGCTGCTGCCAAGCACGTCTGCACTGTGCATGCACATTTGGGTCCGCACTCGCTCTCCTTGCTCCTGCAAGCGCATTCCCATGGAGCGTTACTGAGATATTTTGTAGTCTCCAGCTGCAGTTGTGGGTCTCCATGACTTGCTGGCATTCCACCCACCCACTCACAGCCACCAGAGGTCCTGTGCTTTGCTGAGCCACCGCCAAGTGCCCACGCAGCGAGCTCAGCTCTGAAACCACCCGGAGATGCCAGCACCAGGGCTCAGGGCGTCCTCTTGCATCCTCTTGCATCCTTCTGCACCCTTCTCCATCCTCCTGCATGCTCTTGCATCCTTCTGCATCCTCTTGCGTCTTCCTGCACCCTTCTCCTCTCTGTTGCATTCTCTTCTCCTGCATCCTTCTGTATTCTCCTGCATCCTCCTGTATCCTCTTGCATCCTTCTGCATCCTCCTGCCAGGGAGAGGCTGGCCAAGGGCAATGGCTGTGGACCATTTCAGATCAAGTGGGACTTCACACTTAGTGAATGCTACAACCAGCTCCTTAGGGATATTTCAGCCCAAACTACAATGAAAACAGCTTTTGCAGCAAAGCATAACCAGGCAGCTCAGCCCACGTGGATGCACCTTTGGGGCTCAGCCCTTCTCCTAGAAAGACATGCAGGAACAAGCCAGTAAAGCTGCTCTTGGGCTGGAGACCACCACAAATCAGAGGTATCCCTGCAAGAAAGCAAAATTATCATAGCGCCATCACTATCGCTTCTCTATGCCATGAAAGGGAGCACTTCACGCATAGTTTGCAGCGGGGGATACATTAAAACAGAAGGGTGGGCCACAGTTTTTTGTCAAGGTTTATGTATGGATGGGTGAGATGAAGATAAGGTCATCCTGGAAACAGCTGCAGCATGTCAACGTGTTCGACTGTGTGAATTTGAATGGCTTAATTCACCTTTCGGTTGCATGGAGCAGCCCCAGCCAGGTGGGAGATGTGCAACAGTTTATGTCAGATGACAGATGTGGTTCATCAATGGGGAGAAAACCCCCCGAATTTGCACTGAATCCAAACAGTTTTATGTTAAGCAGAAACCCTGAAACTCCTGGGTAATTTCACTTACAGTTTTATAAAACTAAACAGCAACCAACTGCCC
The DNA here is from genome assembly GCA_013399365.1 of Pampusana beccarii. Lineage (NCBI taxonomy): Eukaryota > Metazoa > Chordata > Aves > Columbiformes > Columbidae > Pampusana > Pampusana beccarii. Next base: position 995,744 of record VWYH01011236.1, read on the forward strand.
ACAGTAGTCAAGGAAGCAGAAACCCCCAAAATGTGAAATTTTCGGGTACATTGCAGTGGGAGCTCATCACTGACACCGACACCTGTTTGTGCAGAGCTGGCTGCTGATGTCCCTGTAAACATTTAAATATAGGCTGAACATACATGGATTCATTGGATTGCTGTAATTCATTAAACAAATGTTGGGTTTAATAGAGCTGCCTATAAAGGCTGGTGCCATAGATGCGCTCAGCTGTGAAATATGCTGTGGAAGCCGTTTGTTTGCAAGGGGTCTAGAAATCTGCTTCCTATTAATGTAAAATGGGTTTACTGGAGAAAAAAAAATCTCTGGGATCACATTTTTCTCTCAATTATCCCTTCTCAGTGGGATTCCTCGAGGTTTGCGCCGGGTAACTGAGATGTGTCTAAGCTGGGGGGTTTGGACCTTGGGTTTGTTTTGATCCATTAAGCTTGTATGTAATGCTTGTGATGTAATTCCCCCAGTCCAAGACACTTTATAAACATGAATGGGTTTGTTTTCGCGGTCCCGAGGGATGCGCAGCACAAGGAGGTCACCGGGAAACGGAGATGGGGAAATGTGTCACCGCAGCATCGCAGCGAAAAAAGAGAAAAGAAACCCAAATTTTTAACCTGTGCATCCTTAGCCTTGTTTAATAACCTATTAACTAAAGCATTAGCATTTTAGCTACGCCACAGCACTAGCAAGGTTCGCGTTAAGATGCTCCAACTGAGGAAGGAAAGAATTGGCGCTCAGTATTTTAAGAGCGTGAAGGGTCAAACGCGGTTATAAACGCACAAATAAAAATGTGACCTTTGTAGAATAATAAAAAAAAAAAAGAAATAGACATTAGCAACGATTGTAAGTGGGATGGAAATGGCTTAGCGGAGATGCGCTACAAGAGACCATTGAACTCGGGGCAGGCTGCGCTTTTTCTGGCGGCGGCTGCTGCAGTTTGCTGGTCTCTTGGACGGGGTTTTCTTGGTGCGCTTTTCTTTGCTGATGAATGGCCACACAGATGCCTCTGGTGGCATTTGGCGAGGGCCAAATCGCCGCTGGTGGCGCCGCAGCGTGCCAGGGCGCAGCAAAACAGAGGCGCGGAGCAAAAATCCCATCTTTGGGCATCTTTATTTGTTTTCCAGTCACAGAAGGGGCGTTTTAGAGGATGTGGTGATGCTCGCAGCCCTTTCAGCTGGGAATTGTTACTGCAAACAGAGATACATGGAGCAGATGAGAAAATAATGTAAATACGCAGACAGAAGGCAATTTTTTTTTTGGTGGAAGTGAGGCACAAGCAGATAAAAAGCGATCAGCAGAATTTACACAAGCCTTCGCCATCTCAGAGGTCATCATTCTGCAAGATGACACATTGAAATTCATTTTTATTAAATTCTGGCTGATTATTTAATTGAAAAAGAAAGGATTTAATTGAATCAAGTCAAAGGGCCGTATTAGATTACGTTCAACCTTAACACAAAAGGCTTTCTCCCATTATGTTCAACTGGCTCCTTTGTATATTGTGCATATTAAACTATAAAAAGTGGTAACCTGAATAGCAAATTGAAGTGTTTGGAAGGGCTGATCAGTAACCACGTGCTACTCAGCCCTTTTTCACCTCCTAAACCTTCTCGTATTCTCTTTTCTGCATTCCTTACAGTGAAAAGGGAGCAAACGGGACGCGTACTATTCTGAAATCTTCCTCCATCCACATTTATGCCATCTATATGTTCTGGAGGAATAGCCTGCCTGGATGTGACACTACTAGAACATGTTGCCCAAAACTAAGGGTTTTTTTCCAGGTTTTCAAGGTTACCCTTGCACCACCTGAAAAGATGCTCAACAGAGACTTGTTGGTGTTGACTTGGGTTCGGTTCCTCGTGTGTCCTTAGGAGGGATCCCTGGTCCCTCTGCTCCTCATCGTGTGGCCAGGGACTCCCGGCCCTTGGGGACACGGACTTGGTGCAGAGCTGTCAAGCTCCTGGGAAAAGCTAGAACTAAAAACACAGAAGAAGAGCAATTTTGGGAAGGAATACGTTTCTAATTTTGGCTATTTAATTAGCTTTTAATTTAATTTTTTTTTGTTAATTCAAAACTAAGCTGAGAAAGAGGCCCAATTCATTTCCTAGCGCTTCGTTTCATCCCAGTTTTGAGGATTTCAGCAAAGGCTTGGCCTTAGAAACAGGAATCAACACAACCCAAAATAATCCTCAGGTATCGCCTTTTGAATACAGACCCTGGTTGATATTTTTAATCCTTCTTTCTTGGGGGCAGTTTTGCTGCTGGAGCAACGATCAGGCCCTTTCTGCGGCTTTGCGCATCACCCTTATCTCAGAACCAGGGTGAATTTGGGTCGGGAACACGTAGGGATGCGCGGGATGGGGGGGTCGGCATCGCTGCAAACCCACGGCAGCAGCACGGGGGGGACACCCCATCGCTTTCATTCCATTTAATTGCATGTGGCCAGCAAACCCCAAGGCACCCCCATGCTGGAAATCCCTCGCTTTCTGCTGGGCACGAGCTCTTTGGGCAGATATCTCGGTATCGCGCTCTCCCTGGGCGGAAGAAATCAAATCCTGCTTTGAGAGATCAAAATCAATTTTAAATGGACCCAGCTGTTCCCTAGTAAGGATGGGAGGACGTATGTGCAAGGAAACCTTTCAAGGTATCTTCAGGGGAATCTCAAAAGGACCTAAAGTAATAAGGAAGATTTTTTTTTTAAGTGAGGTTATTAATTTACGGATGAGTCCACAGCCAACTTTAAGAAATATATTTTTTAAATAGCACACTTGCTAATGTAGAAATTCTCTTGCATCGGTAAATTAAAAAGATTCCAGTGCTGCTGGTACAGCAACTCAACTAGTCTATTATTAAGGTTAGATTGAGTAAGAACCATAATTTGGACTTTGCTTCAGCAGCTGAATGTGTTCTTGGAAGGCTCGAATCAGTCTTAACCTGATTTTTTTAATGATAAAAATAATGTGCCTGCACTTTAGAGCTGAGTTCCTTTCTGCTGAAGCTTACGTTTTATTCAAGTGCAATGACTAAGTTTTGCATATATGCTACCGCGATTGCACATTCAGGTTATCCGGTTACATACATAATTCTCTCATTTGCAAGCACGGTTTGCAGCAAATACTCATGCAAATCAGGCGTGACACCGGGCATTTATCTTGATTAGAATTCAGTTTCTATATATACTTAAAGAATTTTATCTTGTGCAGGGAGGGTTGCATAGATGACGAAGAAAGAATTTGAAACATTGCATTTCTTCTCCTTGTGGGTTGTTTGGCTGCCCTTTGGGAATTCATTAAGGAAAAGAGCCCGTTCCACCCATATTCCAAGTGCCCTGGCCTAGCGCTGCTGGTTTGGTTGCAAACACCACTGGAAACTCAGTTAAAAATACCTTTCCCTTGAAAAAGCCACTGCACCGTTTATCTGAACACTAGATTTTCTTTGTTTTACAAAATCCTTTTACAGATTACAAGGTCTAGATGATACTCGACAAGAACTTGATCCTTTTGGCTCTTAGAGAGACGGCTTTACACACGATTCAGATCAGGTCTGAGGTTTTGGGGGACCCAGGCCTATCTTAATGTTGTTTTTCAGTGGACCAACATGACATTTACCTGATTTCTGTTCCTGAACGCTGCCTGGGGATGCTGCATCCCAAACCCCTCTGCTTCTGCAGAGCCACATCCCAGCGCTCCCCGGGGACCTTTAACACATGGGACACTGACGCGATTCTGCTTTAGCTCATGTCAAGCCTCTCCCAGACTCATCCGGCCAGTTCTCTGAGAAGGGAAGCACTTTTCTAACGTTTTTACCACATTTTGGCTAAGGTCTCTTCAATGCCAGCAGCGATGCAGAAAAGGAGCACCCTGAAGTTCAAGGAAGTGCCTCAAATCCTCAGCTTGTTCAGCTGAGTTTAGGCAAATATCGGAGGCTTTAGCAAATCTGAGACACGAGCAAGGTAGTTTCTCCCTCTTTCCTTAAGGGTTCTAATTTTCTGTGAACTTTTCAAGGTGCGCACAGATCAGGTGAAAACAGGCAGCGCTGCTACCTGTGGTTTTGGGGAGCAGGGATGGTTTGGGGAGGTGCAGCCGTGCAGGCAGCAGTTTCCAGAGCAGCAGCATCACGGTTTGGTGGGGATGCAGCTGCTGGGCACAGGACCACAGCATCGCAGTTTGGTGGGGATGCAGCTGCTGGGCACAGGACCACAGCATCGTGGTTTGGTGGGGATGCAGCTGCTGGGCACAGGACCACAGCTCTGCAGCATCACGGTTTGGTGGGATGCAGCTGCCGGGTGCAGGACCGCAGCTCCGCAGCCTCGCTGCAGCCCAGGCCCTGGCAAGCACACAAGTGCATCCCTCCGAGGCACCGCTGAGGCGCAGGGAAACAGCAGCGCTCCCTCTAGCAGTCGCCAGCGATGATACCAAATAATTCTCGATTTTTCACCCTGGGTCCGTGCCACATGAGCCGCCAGCGTAAGGGCTCTCGCATTAACCATTGCTACAGGATACAGCGGTTGTACTTTCTCTTAAAAAAATCCTTCCAGAGGGATTTTTGGAGCCCATTTTACCTTAGCAAGCTGCATGCAGCTTTTGGGTATGACCACGGAGCGGGGTGAACCTGAGCCCAATTAGCAGCAAGGCACTTAATGAGTGGCATTTGCAGGGCAGCTGTGGGCACTGCAGCACTCACCGCAGCTGCACCGAACCTGCCGGGGGGGTGAGGGGCGGGGGTCTCGCTATTAATGCAGCGCAGCCGCAAGGCTGCACCCCCTAGGTCCCCCCCCAAAAAGAGGGATCCACCTCCACCGCTGAGCGCCGCGGGTGCCCGAGCTGCGCTCACCCTGCCCGGGCTGCTGGGGGGGGGCAACAGGTAGAGGGCAGCCCCCCACTTTCCAACCTGTTTTCCCTTGTACAGCTCCATCCCCTTTGCTCCCCACTTGCATAGAACCCTTTGCACAGCCCCTGTCCCTTTTGCACCCCCCTCACACAGTGCTTCCCCCCCCTTGCACGCCGCTTGCAGAGCTCCCCCTTGCGCAACCCCACTCCCTTTTGCACCCCATTTGCACAGCCCTCCCTTGCACACCCCCCCGCCCTTTTGCACCCCCTTGCGCAGTCTCCCGCCTCGCACAGCCCACTCCCCTTTGCACCCCCCTCGCACAGCTCTCCATTGCACAGCACCCCCTTGCACAACTCCCCATTGTACAGTCCCCCGCCCCTTTGCACCCCCCTTGCACAGCACCCCCTCGCCCAGTCCCGCTCCCCTTCGCGCCGCCCCCTCTCCCAGCCCACTCCCACTGTCTCCGCTCCCCCCTCCGGCAGCCTCATCTCCCGGCACAGCCCCCTGCCCGCCTCCCCCTTCATTCCCCCCCCCCCAGCGGCGCATGCCGCTCCCGCTCTCTCACCTCTCTCCTCCTCTTCCTCCCTCCCCCAGGCCAAAATCCTGCACATGATGGACGACAACAAGCAGCTGGCGCTGCGCATCGACGGGGCGCTGCAGGCGGCGGGGCAGGAGGTGACGGCGCTGCGGGCCGAGCTGGCGGCCACCGGCCGGCGCTTGGCCGAGCTGGGCAGCGAGCCGGCCATGGAGCACGGCCCGCACAGCGCGCAAGGTGGGTGCCGCTCCGCGACCCCCCCCGGCATGATGGGGGGGTGAGGGAATGGGGGGCTCGGGTCCTTCCGCGGGCGCCGCCTCGAAACCGCCTCCATTTGTTGTGATTTTTTTTTTTTTTTTTNTTTTTTTCATTGTGTGTTTTAGTTGCGGGGCGGGGGAATGGGTGGGGGGGTGTGTTTGTGTCCCGTCGGGACGCGGCTCCACCCGCCGCTTGCGGATCCCCCTTTGCTGTTGAGCAGCTCCTCATTCCCTGCTACTTCTCCCATCTTTTTCGGCTCCAACCGAGGGATTTACACCGCGCCCCCCCCTTCCTCCCCGCCATCCCCAGCGCGTTGCTGAACTCGCCCGTTCCCTGCACGCCGGCTCTCCCCGGTACCCCGGCTCCCATAACCGGTTTCGTAATTGGGCAGGCAAAGCAGCCATGTTCCCCGTGCTACCGCCGCGCTCCGGCCCCGCCGCTCCCCGCTGCCGCCGGGCCCGGGGCTCCGCTCGGCCCGGGAGGGACCGGCGGGCAGAGCCGGGGGGGCGAACCGGCTTCTCAGCTTCCCGAGAGCTCGGAGTGTGCGGGGCTGCAGGAGCCGCCCCCCGCACAGCCACTGCCCGGCGTGTGGGGGTTACATCTGGCTTGCGCGGACACTGCGATGCATGCATTCCCCCCCCCGCCGCTTTTAACCCCCTAAAAAGTTGTCACCAGGCCTCGGAGCTGGAGCAGCGGAGGCCGAGCGTGGAAAATGGGGTGCGGGGGGAGTGATTTGTGCTCTTGGCTTTGCGGGAACAAATGGGGTCTGGGTTGTTTCTGTAGCGCTCTGGACGGGGTCCGGTTCTCATGTGGCTGAGATTTGCTGTTTTCTGCTCATCACACTAGTGCTGCTCTCACTGTTACTTTAAAAACATTTGAATGCAAATATGTATATATTTACTAAATAATTGCAAGCTTGCATGACAACTCAGCCTGGAGCAGCCTTGGTGTCAGATCACAAATCACACAAGCCCTCCCCTTTCCCCATAACTGAACTGAATTTACACCTGCGTGAGAAAATAATCAGCAGCTATTAATTCACATGTTCCTTGTTGACTGTGGGTCTCTCTTGGTGTGCTGGTTTGGTGTTGTTTCACAGTCGCGTTTTGGTTAAGCTGTAGCTTTTCAGTGGTCAAGTAGGTCTCGGTGGGCACCGCCGCTCCCAGCCCGCTGCTGGTTCACCGCTGGTATTTTGTTCGTGGCGTTAATGCAAATTGATTTACAGGGATTAATTTGTGGATTTGTTCCGTCCAGCTTGTTGTATTCTGCTGTTTTCCTTAGCAGGGGTGTGGTGTGTGAATTCCAGTTGTTAAACAAAGTTAATCCATCATCAGGTGGGTTTGCTTGGGCGGCAGGAGCTGGACCCAGCAGAGCTTCCCGGGAGCAAAGTTATATGTGCAGTCAGGTAATACGTATAGGTGCCTGTTGGTATGTAAACTATGTATACATCCAGGCTACCGAGGTGCTTTAGTTTATCAAAATCTGCTGAGAAGGCAGACGGAGGATGCCTTCATCATCCCCACCGGAGCGGGGGCATCAGGAGCGCAGCTGGTGATGCTCTGTGGGGGCATCAGCGTGTGGAAATGCAGCCTTCCAGCTAGAAAAACAGGTAAAATCCTGTGGCTGCTGGTGCCCACACCTATTTCTGTCGCTATACTGCAATTTGTTTCTTCTCCAGGAGACTTTTGGGGAGAAGCATGTGTTTTTGCGGAGGGGCAGTGCCTTTGTTCCCGCAGGACACCCCGGCGAGGGAGGGATGTGCGGGTGGTTCTCCAAGGGGCAGGGTTTCTCGTTTGTCTTCCCCAGAGGTTTTCCAATCTGTTGAGTGATGCAAAAACTCCTCTTTGGGTTCCTCCACCATCAGCATGCTGGAGCAGAATCGGCATACTGTAATGGTGCTGAAGGAATGCACTCTGTTCCCCAAAAGGTGCGCCCTTCTGCTTAATAACTATAATTAAATGCGCTTCAGGGTGAAAAGTGATATGTCGGGTGTTGTGGGGGCCCTGTGACCAGTGGTGAGGAGCGGTCCCGTTGTTGTCGGGGTGCACAAGCGGTACCTTGGGCAGCTGCTGAAGTTGCTGGAGGGGTCACTTCATCCTCCCCCTCCTTAATATGGCAAATTTGGCTCAGGGTGCTGGTGTCTAAGAGGTAGGAAAGAGGACATTTCCCTAATGAGGGGTGACGCTCTGGCCTTGTAGCTGTAGATCTGTGAGGTTTTTTTTCATTCCTCGTGAGTTTTAAGAGGCTGTTACTTAAGATGTGATGTACCCAGCCACGTACCACTGGTGTTACAACAGGAGCAAATCAGTTAAGTATAAAATTGTATCTGAAGAGCATTGTGTTCATCGTGCTTATTGAGGAGAAAGGGAAGAGTACTTGGCCTCCTGCTGATTAGATTCACTCTCTGTTTTGAGTTTCCTCCCTAAGTTTGCTACTGTTGTTTATATACTGCCATAAATACGCTCTCTTACACCGCTCTGGGTTTGTATAGGCAGGCCCGAGGTATCTGTAGTGAACTTTACATTTTTCCTCAAGGATTTTGAAATGGTGTTCAGAAGGATGAGGTAAAAACAAGTATCTCTGAATAGCTCTGTTGTTGCATCTTGTAAATAGGAGGGTTACCGAGCTGTTTGATGTACGTTAAAGGAAGGCAGGAGTGAATTGGACGGGCAGCCGCTTACCTGCGAGTGCAAGTGTGGGGTGTGCTGGGGTGGCCGATGGGTGTGTGGTGAGGATCTGCTTGGGTCCTGCTGGAGAAGCAGGTGGCAGAATCCTCAGGTCCCTTTGCCTGTCATGGGAAGGAGCTCAGTGATCCCAGCGCTGCAGGCAGGTGCTCCGGGTCAGTCCCAAGTCACGCGAAAGGAGGTAAATGCGTGTCCCCTGCTATGCTCAGGCAGTAATTAACACTGCCTTGGTGAAATGTGCTATTCCTATAATTATGGTGCAGCTTGAGACAGCTCCAGGTGATAACTCTGCCCCTTTTGTGCACACGGAGACTTTGCTCCGCTGTAATGCTCTATTTTTCCAGCAGCGAGGTGTGCTTCAAGGGCCTGTTTTATGTAATTTAAAACAAAACTGGAAGAATTCAGCAAAGCGCAAGAGCGGGAGTGGATGGTGGGTGTGCGTACGTGGGTAGGAATGAAACTTGTGTATTGTTACAGTCCTTAGCGTGAGTGTTAATCATTCGAACCTCTCAGTCCTGACAGTCGGTTTTAAACGGCGAGTTTGCTGGAAGAAGTAGTTTGGCTGCAGCCTCTGTCTAAACCTGGATGGAAATCAATACTGCGTGTCCCCGGCGCTTAGCGCCGCAATTAGAGCTGTGTGTCAGCGCCCTCATGTTTGAATTCTGGTTCGAATTAATATTGGTTGAATTAATTGTGAGCAGAAGGCGTGCCTGTGGTCGGGTCGGGGTGCTGGGGATGGGGGGATGAAACGCAAAAGCAGAGCATCGTTGCAAGCACTGGTGCAGCTTTTGTGCTGAGCTGTGGCCCCCGTTCACGCTGCGCGCACCTCTGGGCTTTTGGCTTTGCTGAATCTGTGTTTGTGTTTTCAGTAGTTTGAATAAAAGCAATATCCGGGGGGGAAACGCAAAGGTGGGGTGCAAGAACTTGCCGTCTGAATCAGGCGGTCGGTCTGTTTAGCCTCGTGTTTCTGCTTTAGTCTCCTCCCAGTATTAAATGGAAAACACCTTAATTAATTAGTGTTGGTAAAGTGGTTGAAGATGTAAAGCGCAATCAATAGCTAAGTGTTGTTAATAAATACCTGGCTCAGCATTTGGTTCGTCTCGCTTCCTATTTCCGAGCGTTGGTGGCATGGGGTGGTCGCCGAGTCCCGGCCCCCATTGTGTGGTGCTGGGGACGGTGGCGTTTGCACGGGCGCTGCCGAAATTCAGCCGGGAAGGGAACAGGAGCTGCCCCTTGCTCCTGGAATAAAGGGTTTCTCCTCCTTGCTGTGCACTGATCTGGGGCATATAAGAAAGATTTCAGTCGTGTCTTGGTAGTCGGTGATGCCAAAGGGCCGGGAGGACCTTTGTGCTCGTGACAGCCTGAATGGAGTTTTCTCTTTTTCTCTTTGATTTCTGTACACTTTCGTAGCTACAATGCAAAGACTTTGACTCTTACCCAGGAGGCAATCAGTTACCTCTGGGCTCTGTGCTGTCGCTATTTTGCCAGTAATCATCTCAGGCTGTTGAAAATGTACCATTTTCATCTTTTCAGAAATCTCCCCTGCCATTTGTTCTTCTAGAACTTGAGAGCTGATAACATAAAGGAACCTGAGGAATATGGATACTGCTGTCCAGTCGAGTATCGGGAGCGTTTTTGCACCAAGCTTATCGCAAGATCAAGGTCTTGCTGTACTATTACTCTTTCTAACAATTTCCTACTTTATTTACCTCTGTCCTGCGTAGTTCATGCTCTAAAACAACTGCGTGCACTGGGGAATAAATTTGTGTGTAGTGATGTTCACGTGGTTCTTTTAGACACAAGGAACTGGCTGCAGACAGCGCTTCAGATCCCCGTTGCATCTCAGTCTTTGCAAATGGAAATTTAAAATATCCTTTCTGGAGTTTTCCTATTAAAAAGCCTCATCTGGCATGTTTAGCATAATATTTAGATTATTGTTCCCTTAGGGCCTGTCCAGGGGAGTTTTAGTGAAGCTCCTGGGGATGGGTAAACTCAAGTAAACTCAGAAGTTGAAGGACGACTTAATCCAGGGGGTTTGACTCCCTGGTTTGTAGCATAACCTTGAAGACGTTTAGTGTTAGACTTACAGATGAGGAGAAGGAGGAATAAACAGGTCCTGGTCTTAAACTCAGGGAAGGTTAAGGGTGATTTTTTTCTGTTGGATTCACGCACTCTATCAAATAATCACTGGTGGCGCTGGGTATCCCCCAAAAGGACAGACTTTCCTTCCATTAGTTGTTATTTATTACTCCAGATATATACTCTGTGCTCTCTGGCACTGGGGCCAGGTGATGCAGAGAAATCCGCATCCTCAATGTGAAACTGTGTGAGCTGCCAGAAGAGGCTTTGCAGCTGGGGAGGCTCCTTGTCCAGCCTTTGAGGGCAAAAGTCTTTCCTTGGTTGGCCCCCGCTCCTCTCCTTGCACCAAACAGGGCCGACATACATCCCTATAAATTAACCGCTAGCACGATATATAGCCGTGCTTCAGTCTCCACCTTATTAAAATTCAATTCTCATAATTTCTTGTTGACAGCGAAGCGTGAGATAAGAACCCCCGGTCCTGACGCAGCAGCTGGCGGAACCGCTGTGCTCGTGGCGCGGCCTGCGGAGCCAGGTTGTGGCCCCATCTTTGTGCAAAACCCTGGGGAATCGGTCAACCAGAGACCTCGTTTTTCAGGCGACATCCTCACCTATGGGATGCTGAGGGCTCAGCGAGTCGCTCCTCGCTTGCCACCAGCATTGCAATCTCTTACTGCTTTTATTTTGCCATAAAATTGTGCTTGAGTCTTTGTGGCTGATGCTTCCAGGTGTTGAGATGGATTTTGGGGAAGCGACAGGTCTGGAGACCTCAGGCTGGACAAACGCTTATTTTGAAGTTTGGAGATGTGTGCTGTGTTAGCAGGAGGTGGAATGGGCTTAGCTTTTTGAAAAGAAAAAGAAGCAGCAGGTCTGGGCTGTCCCACCAGAACAGACTTGGAATAATGGCTTTTGAAAGCGTTGGCCGAAGTCCTTTTCGTAGTCGGTTTGTTTGCAGAGGTTGCAAAGGGGAAGGAAAAGCTCTTTCCGAGGTTTTCCTTGTGTCCTCCTGGCCTAGGGGGGGATAATTGGAGGGTTTGGGGGTGTCTCCCCTGGGTTAAGAGCCTGAGGTTCAGTGATGGTGACAGGCTGGGAACCAAGGGCGCCTAAGACAACAGGCGCTTTGTGGGAGGACAAAGCATCGCCGGGTAAGAACAACTTTGCAGAGGTATTGATTGTGATTGAGTGTGACACTGGGCGGAGGTGGCAGCTCCCAGGGACATCCTGATACCCCAGTGCCCTCAGCCGGGCTCTGGCTTCAGCAGTCTGATAAATTGCTTGTTTCTCTAATCTCGTTAGTCTTCCCCTGCCCCGGATCCTTGCGAGGAGCCACCGGGATGGGGATGGAGCTGGCGGTGTGTGGTGCAGGCTGCCTGCTCCCAGCTACACCTGGTGTGGGTGCCTTTTGGGGCAGGTTTCTGGGTTTTTTCGGTCGTATCTGATGAAGTGATGTCTCTGTGTCCGAAAATTGCTAAATTGCAAAGACATCCGCTCTGGTAAGCTGCAGCAGAGAGCTGGTTTTACGTGGAACACCTGATGGGAAATGGGCTTTTTTTCCATGAGGATTTCTGACACCTGCGGGGTGCGAGGGCTGCGTTTGCCCCGAGAAATGGAAAAAGCTCTCGAGTTTTGCTTTGTGGGTGTGTGGTGAGCCGCAGATTTTAAGTACATGCAGCACCATGGCTAGACTTGGTTTTTGGATCACTCGGATGATGGGAAAGGAGCAAAGATGCCCATGGAAAGACGAGGGGAGCGCAGTGCCGTGGTAAAGGCATCACGGATCTCCTTTGGGCACCCAGGAGACTCAGGGCTTGGGAGAGCCCTAATTTCTCCCTTTTAACAGCAGAATATCCTAAAATGCTTACTTTGGTGCGTTCTGCTGTAGGGGCGCGCAGGAGCGTTCCGTACCCTTTTGGGATGTGTTAAAAGGTCTTTGTAAGACCCTGCTTTTGGCGCTGGGGCTGGTTTGAGCAGTCTGCCCTCCCATCATCAAGTGGGGTTTTTCTTTTATTCAGGATATTTCTGATTGCTGTAAGATACTCTTGCAGGTCGAAATTTGCTGCAGGCGCACAAGCACGGGAAGCGTTTGCCTGTTTTCCAGGGAGATGTGCTGCGTTAGGGGTGGAAAGCAAAGCAAATTGATTTGAGGAAGAGATCTGAGGAACTCACCTTTGATGTCTAGATTTAGATGGTCTAGACGCTCTCTTGAGTTGCAGGAGGGGAAAAAGAACATCTTAGAAGAAACCTAAAGGGCTGCTGTAAAGGTTTTACTGGACTATACTGAGGTTTTCAGTAGGAAAATCTCCAAATGCAGCTGCATTTTGAAAGCCAGGAGGGCACAGCATTTTCTGTCACGACCATCACAGCCTGTTGCTGGAGATCTGGGCACAAAGATGTTGCTGGAGAAGACCTTGGGGACCAGTTTTCCACTCGGTGCTGTGCTGGATCGGCTCCGGTTTGAGGGTGTGAGGAAGAGGAGAGCCCAGCCCTGGGGGATGCGTTGGGTATCGAATGCTCTGTTAGAGCTGGGCAATGTCATTGAGTGCACATTCAGAAAATATTCCTCATCCTGCAACAGCAAAATATTCCATCTCTCTGTGTGTTCAGCGTTGTTTTTCATAGCCTTAAATATACCCCGTTATTTGCTTTTATGTCTGTCATTTATTGCGTTATCTACTCGGGCAAAGTTTTATCCACCTGCAGATTCTTAACATTAATTCCTTGAGCTTTGATATTCCACATAATGTATCTGGAGTTGTTAAATGGCTTTGCCCAAATTTGTCATTATTTCTTTCCCACCGAAGTGATGGCTCAGGCAGGAGAGGGGGAACCACGAAAGGTGGAGACGCCGTGTGCTCCCCGTACGTTTGAATCCTGTGATTGAATCTGCTGAGATCGCTGTTGTCATCCTTGGGAACAGAACTTGTCTTAAAGCCGCACAGGGTTTTGCTCAAATGAGCTCTGGTTTCCTGAATGATTTCTGTTTGTGGTACAGAGGGGTCCAAAACTGACATTTTGGGGCAAGAGGCTGGTTTAAGGGAATTGCTGGATTTCCACAAAAGGCAGCAGGAGCTGGGGGGGCTGAAGCTGTGCAGCTCCTATGGCAAAACCCATCATAATAAAAAGCTCCCGGTGGCGTGGGTCTGAGAAACAGTAGAAGGGCCACCTATTTAGTGCCAAGGGTTGTATTTAATGCCACGAAGGAACAGTGTGTTGTAATATAAGCGGAAACGCTTCAGGCTTTATTAATTATGAGGTACACGGGCAGTTGTTGAGTGTTGGCATTGGAGTGGTTTCTTGCAAAGCCCCGGAGATGTGATGCTTTTGAACACGATGCTTTTGGTGGGTCCTTGAGCTGCTGGGGGAGGTGGTGATGGGGACACAGGGGACATGAGCGGGTCCCCAGCATCTCCTGGGGATGTCCCCTGCCTGGTGTAGGAGCTGCTGAATGTGCCATCCTCAGAGGGAGTGAAAGGGGTTAATGGGGACGCTGGAACAGGGGTTCCAAGCTGCCACCTCGCTCTCCTTGCCCATGTTCTCATGCCTGTGTCATTGGGTGGCTTTGGGCTCTGGGACTTGAGCTTGCGAGCTGTGAAAGTTTTGCTGGGGTTGTGTGAAGATCTGTAGTGGCCGATGTCCCCGAGGACAAGGCGTGTGGCACCCAGGAAGGTCACCCGCAGCTGCCCGCGTTGCTCGGCACGCGGCACCGAGTACAATTTACTGTTGCTTTCAGGCAGAGCAAAGCTTCGGAAAGCGCTTTGCGCTTTCAGAAAGCACTTTGCATTTTCAGAAGGCGCTTTGCGTTTTCGCCACCTTCACAGAGAACCTTTTTATGTGCTGCTCCTCCTTGGACATGCATCATTTCCAGAGTATTTTGGTAAATGATCTCATTTAACACATCTTCCACACCCTGCCTATCGCTGTGCTTTCCGAGTGCATTCATTAGGGACCGGTTTGATTTGGGGCATAATTCCTCTGATGGGCACATTTGCTCTGCAGCGGCAGAACATCTTTGATTCAGCATTACATGTATGGCAAGATTAATGGAAAGCACTTTACTAAATAGCTCTGAGTACCTTGTAGGTTCCTTAAGGATTCTTTTCTTTTTTTCCTTTAAATGGAACCATATTACCTTGGGCTGAGGTTTATTTGATGCTGTTGTGGTTTGTGGACTGTAGTGCTCCCTACGCTGCCGGGGTTGGACTGATGCGCATCAGAAGGTCCACAGCTCCTGGAAATAACCCGATGCTAAATCTGGGTATATGGTTGTGATTATTCTATGTATGTTTTACTTCGGGGAGGGTAGCCTGTATAAAAAAAAAGCTACGAGAGCTCTGCCTGTTAATTAGTCCAACAATAATGTGGTATTGACCACCCTGCGGGATTAAAATCCCGTATGCAGATAACGGGTGAACTCCGCTTGTCAGCAGCATGAAATGATCAGATAATATCGAAGGAGCAGAGCCGGCTGGTGTGGCGGTGACAGCCTGTCGATAGCGTGATGGCAGCACGCACCCCTTTGACCCCAGCACGAGGTTTAGTCAAACCCGGCTTTGCACCATCGCGTTTGCACGGGGAGAAATAGAGTAAATCCTCATTAGTGAGAAAGCCCTTTGTGGGTGGCTTTGGGAGCGGCGTTTGGGTCTAGAACTGCAGGGCTGAAGCCTTTTTCAGGGCCTTTATTAATGTGATTATACAGCTGGTTCTTGGTCTCATGGCATTTAGTGCAGCTCCTTATGTTCATTTCCCCTAATTTTCAAGGGTCTTTTCCCTACCTCGGTGCCTTCCAGAGATGGTCACCAGCTCTGTGACAATGTGGGTGACCTGACCCGGTTCATACCCAGATACCTTCAAAAATGCTGATGTTGGATCCTCCAGTGTATTCCGAGCTGGGAGCAGCTGAGCTTTTGGGTTCTCTTCAAAAAGGAAAATTATCTGAGCCTTGAAGACTTGCTGTGATTCATTCCGGTTCCTTTTAGTTGCAGCTGTACATAAAGACTCCAAATTGGGGGGATATTTTGCTTAACTAACAGTTTTTGTGAAGTAGCTCTCATTTGCTAATTCATTTTCGGTCGTTACTGCCAACTCAAGTACAAGGTTATCTTGCAGTGACGTTTTGCATCTTTCTTGGGCTTGAATCAGCAAATGCGTGTTGATATCTTTGTGACAATCTGGTGAGGAGAGGGGAAGTGGAAAAGCTGGAGTGGTGCTTTGAAGGTGATTTTATTCATGCTGGGTTTTATATCAATGGTCAAAACCACTTATCAAACCAAGCGTCTTGAATAAGAAGTTGAGTTGAGTGTTGCTGGCTACAAGTGGATGGCAGGAATGGACCAAGTGCTGGAGATAACCTGTAGGAAGTTATTAAACATACTCTGCTTCCTCTGGGGCATATTTTCAGCATATCTTGGATTTCTGCAAGTGCGTGTGCACAGTTCAGAGGGTAATACCATTAATTAGACCAACAAGAAAGACTAATAAAAAAGTATAACCCTCTATAGTGTACTAGGTTTATCTCTGATTAGCAGAGCTGCTCTGATCTCATCGTAAATCTGTGTATACATTGTTAGGAGAGCAGTATTAAGTTGGTAATTAACACGACCAAAAAGTTTTTGTCGTTTGTTCTGTTGAAAAGGGGTAAAAAAAAAAAAAAAAGGTAAGGAAAAATAAAACAACGCAGAACTTTGAATTAGCGTAGGATAAAAGCACAAAGATTTGCCTTTATTCCAGTCTATTAGGGAGCAAGGGTGAAGAGAGGTGTATGGTACCGGAGATGCTACGGCTGAGACTTGAATTAAATCCAGGAGGATGCCAGCTGCCGACCTGTAACCCATCCCCTCGCCCTTTGGCTTTTGCAGGTATGGGACCAGGGCCTTTTTCAGTATGTACACAGCACCAAAAAGTCCATTTGTGCCTCTGCATGCCAGCATTGCTATCGAGGGAGTTCCAGGAGCCTGTCTGGAGCAGAACAGATCCCATAAATCCTAATACGAGTACTACGCAAAACACTGTATTTTATCAGCGTGCTCACGCTCGAGCTGAGTAAATATTGTCCTGGGCGATATAGAGCCAGTTCTTTCTGAATTTGAGCCAAAACTTTGCTGGGTAAAGCCTCAGACTCTGCGTGTATGTGTGTGTGTGCTGTGCGCATCTCCGTTTGACACCGACGGACGAGGGATGCGCAGGAAAGTTCGGGGTATTCCCGGGCGAGTTGTTGTTCCTGGTGTTATTAAAAGTATTATCACGACGAGGGGCTGAACTCCGTGAGCACGAGGACGGTGTCTGTCTGGGGGACGAGCGCCGTACAAAGAATCCTAATGAGGAGCCGCTGCCGGCGCGTTATCCTGCCCGGCCGGGATCTGCACGCAGGAGGTGCCTTCCTGCCTGTTTATTCAGGCAAGCACCAACTTGCTTTGTTAGTTATTTCACCTCTTATAAAGGATGGCTAGCAGAGAAGATTAGCTACTTTCTGATGAAATCATGATTTTATACATATATATATATTTTTTTAAATATTTTCAATTTATTTTTATGGTAAATAACAGCAGCACGACCAGGAGATTTTTGCTGTGTGTAGTACCTGTGCTGGAATTTTTCTCTCCGCTCTTCAGCGTTTCCTTTAAGCTTATTTGCATGAGGTCGAACTGCTAAGCAAATGTTCCCCGTGTTTTAACCTGTTGCACAGCTACGCCGGGCCTTGCTTCGTTAGCCTGCGACGGAAATGAAGGCGGCTCCCCGCCTGGATGCGTTCGCAAACAGACAAAAAGCAGCGAGGTCTTCATCAGCGCCGATAAACGAGGGCACAAGAAACGCTGGCGCGGACCCACATCTCCTACTTATTTGGAGATGAAAAGCTCTTGAGGCTTTGGTTTGTTGTGAAAGTTAATTGCGAAGCACTTGAACCTTGGCCGGGCTCCCGCGCCGAGGCTCGTCACGCCCGAGCTGAGCCCTCCGACAGGTCCGGGTCTTGTCCGGGCCGGTTGTCGGTACCTCCAGAGGGAATTTCTTCCCAGATATTTCAGATGTCCCAGCGGGAGATGAATGGCGGGGCAGCAGGTGAGATAATCCCACCCATAACAACATCACCTTGGCTGCCGAGGCACCGCTTCAGCTTAATTACGGGTTGCGTTTGGTGAAGGCTGTCGTGCTTGCGTCAAATGACGTCTGGAGGTGCCCGTAAGCAGGGTTGGTTCCTCAAGGGTGTTCCCAGCACTACTCGTTGCCCAACGCGTCTCCGTGACCCACCTGGGGAGGCATCTCTGCCAAGTCTTGGTGTCCCAGAGCGTCCACTGAGATCTTCTCGGGTCTTTCAAGGTCAGGATGCGCATCCAGGACCCTTGTGGTTTTTTATTGATCCCCCGCGGGAAGGCGGTTCTGGTTTCAGAGCCGTGCCTCTTCGTGCTTTGCCTTGCCCCTTCCGTCATTGAAATCTGCTCACCGCGGGAGCTTTTCTGCGTTGCCGCTGCTCCAAGCGGTGGGAAGTTCTGTCAACCAGCCAGGCTGCTCAGCACAAACCTGGAAGAAAGGCAGGAATAAATGCTGAGCCACAAGATCGCACACGGGCAAGGGTTTTAATGCTGTCGTTGCATTATGTTGTTTGGGGGGTTTTTTAAGATGATTTCTGATGGCTCCTCTCTGGCCGGTGGTCGTGCAAAACGTGATGCACCGAGTAACTGGGATCTGGTTGACTGTGCTGATGGGTGGAGAGATTGTGGATGTTGCGGTGCTGGATACCCAGGGTCTGAGCCTTGCTGTTGTGGGGCTGGTTTAGCCAGGCTGGTCTAAAGTTGGCACTGGCTCTATATGTTGCTTTGGTCTTCAGATTCCATCGCAACCTCCCGATGGTTTCGCTCACCCCAGGGGTTGTGGTGCAGGTGGGGGGCGATGGGAAAGCACCAGCGTGGATGAGGGATCGGCTTCATTGTCGTAAGGGGAGGGCAAAAACCCCTAACAGTCTTCAAGATGACAAATGGAGAATTCCCCATTTTGAGTCTCCATCCTCCATTTAAAATAAATAAAAATACTGCCCCGTCGGTATCGGTTTCTAGCTGAGCAAAACAAACGTAAATGTTACTGATCTGGCAGCGCAAATGAAAGGAGAATGAGAAGTGATGTACAAAATGAATTGCCAGCCAGTTTTTATGTTTTTCTGGATTGGTCTTGCGGCATTTCTGTCGAGCAGGCCGGAGCACCACGTTCCCTTACACAATGCTCCCATCACCGGAGTGTGATCGCATCCGACTGCCACCCATGAGGATGCTGTATTTATGTCTCAATGAATTTCATCCCTCGGTCTACATGTCCTGGTCCTCTGGGGAATATCACAAATCCAGTGTTACCGAGTACAATGGCACGTTTGATTTATCAACTCTATGAGTGATCTGGTTGAAGGGAGAAACAACACGTTAATTAAATTCACAACCGATGATGAACTTGGTGTTGTGAGCACCAGGCAGGGCAGAGATTTAGCATGGGGAGACCGGAGTGACGTGAGAAACGGGCACAGAAACGCTACTGTGCTCGCAATAGCAGATAAAATGTGAAGAATGGAGATTTGGTGAGAAGATGATGCTTAGAATAAGTTAAAGTGTTGGCCTGCCTGCGGTCTCCAGCGATTGTGGCGAAAATCGGTGTTGCTGTAGGTGTTACGGGCTCATACTGGTGTATACTGGTGCAATGGGGAAGGAGGAGTGCTGGGTATTCATGCCCAAGGGGGCAAATTAATATTTTGTTTTAAAACCCAACCTACAGGTTGTCAAGTGTGAGTGCTTTGGCGCTGCTCCGTTGATGGCATTAACATAAATTCAAGCTGACCCGAGCGCACCGGGATGAAACCAAACATTTACCCTCGGAAAATCCTCTGCCCGAATGCGATTTTCACCGTTGGCTTTGGGCTGTCTCGTGTTTTGCATTTCTTTTCTGTGGGTTTTAGTAATGAAAACAAACAACTTGGCTTCACCTTGGCTTGTGCTTAACTTCATTTCCAGTCGTTTTCTCTCGTTCCCAGGCATTAGTGCACGTTGCGTATAGTCTGAGCTGCAAGTAGGCGAGAGGATGTACTTTTTTAGTTTGGATCGAAAAGACTTATTTTCTAGCACGATGCAAAGTCTCTGAAGTTGAGGCTGACCAGTTTCTCTCGCAGGATCTACACAAACTAATATTCCTACATGAGACACAAAGTGCGCAGGCAGTCCCATGGATTCGGTTTGTACAGCCCCACGCTCCAAGCTGAATCCTTCCCTCTGCTTTTTGGGTTGAATTCCTGACCTTCCCTAATTGTCTCCAGCTGAAACTCTCGCCTAAAAGTGAGCTCAGACAGCAAATATTTTTGTGCAAAAGCATTAACACGTTTTTTTTGGGGGGAAAGCCTCTTTTTTGAAGGTGGAGTAGGCTAGAACTGGTGTATTCAGTTCATTAAAGAAAGCAGAGGTGCTTTATTTTAGCAAAGGTACCTGTGGATTGTACAGAGAAAAAATGCAGCAAACCCAACAGTGAGTTACGGTGTGTTGAGCACAAGGGGAATTTTAACCAAAAACCTCTTCATCCAACATCAAATTTCGTGTTTGTTGTCAGAGGGAGGAGCTTGAGGACCTGTTTGCAAGAAACGTTATTAATTACTTGGGGCTGGGCTAAATCAAATCAGTTTTGGAGTTAATTTATCCTTGTCATAACCACCTAGTCCACACCATTAGCGCTCAGGTTATTAAAAGGCTGTTTTAAAATGAAGAGCGGTTTCCCTAGCTCACTCTCTTTCCTCTTGGTCGGAAGAAGGATGTTGTTTTCAAGATCAGTCACCATTGCTCAGGTCCTATTATGCCACCATCTCAAAGACACCCCATGCGTTGGAGTTCTTTTGGTTTTAAAATGTTTTGCAGTCAATAGGGTTGGGGTTTTTTGCGTGTCAAAGGGATTTGTGGGCAGGAGGGGTGGGCTGGGGCTCAGGGAGGCAGCAGCGCAAGCAAAGCCTAGCAGGGAATACTTATCAATTTTAAGGTGAATTTTATTCATTGAATTGCAATGGGCTTCAAATATTCCTGCCATTCGATGTGTCAGAAGAGATGAGCCACTGTTTTGGAAGATAAATTTGTACAGTTCAGATCACACTTGTAGAGTGGGGTTTTTTTTGTTGTTTTCCAGCGTTTCTTGTTTTACTAATTGCAATTGCTTCGCGTCCTCTGATCTATTATACTTTTTAATAAGGCATATAATTCATTATTTAAGTGGTAGTGTTCTGATAATTAGATGAGTTATTTTTGTCAGTGCTGATGAGTTGGTAAGTACAGATTAATATTTGAAGACGTGACGTGGTCCCTTGATATTTTTGTTTCAAAGAGGTGATGTGGCACTTGTTTCACAGCGTTCCTGACAACTTCATCCCTTACGGTGGGAGGAAGGTGCTGACAAATTGCAAAGAGGCTTTGAAAGGCTCCGGATCTCATTTCCCCTGTAAAACTCATTACGTTAAATGCCCGGCGAGTGCGAGCTGGGGCTGGTTTATTGAAATTGCAACTCCCTGGGCAGCAGCATCTCTATTTGCATGTGCAGCATCAGGTACCATGAGGGTCCTTACCCCAAATGAGGTTTTGGGGTGCGCAGTCTTGCACGTTGCAGCGCATGAACCCACCGTTTGCTGGATATGCCCTAGAAAAGCTTTGCCCCTTCACAATTAGAAAGCCTTGGCCTTTCCTTTTTTCTTTTAATTGCAGGGCAGGACAATGTGGGCTTTGTGCACCGTTCCCCACGCTGGGGGCTGGTTTCTCCTCTCCTCTCCGTGCGATGCCGACAGCGGAGCTGTGCTCGATTGGTGATGCAGAAGCTGTTTGCAGGATTGAGGCTTTTTAAAATTCGTTTGCAGGCTGCTTAACGAAGGGTGTGGTGGCCGAGGGGGGGAGCGGGGACTCGCGGGCTGTTAGGACTCAAGTGCAGATCTCAGCGGGGTGACACATCCCGGCATTCCCCGTCCCCTGCAAACCAGACCGAGCGGAACAGTTGATACGCTGCAGTGTAATTAAGCACGTGTTTTTGGAGTTGCAGCCTTCTGCCTTCTCTGAGATGATATGAGCTATGCTGCTAGGAGAGATTATGTAGTTGGAGCTGAGCCATCGCACTATTCAAGACCAGATCTCTGGGAAGAAGGGAGTAAACCAAATTTTTTTGGCACTTGGTCACCCCTACCAAGGAAACCACAGTGCTCTTCAGTGGCTCGTTTTTATTGTAGGCTGTTTCAACCCTCCCTGCTTTAGCAGATGGCTCCGAACACAAATAAGCCTCGGGGACGCCTGTCGCTGCCTGTGACCCCGGGGAAAGTAGAAACCACATCGGAAATGAGCAGGGATGAGAAGATGCCGAACATTTTTCTTGAGCAAATAACTGTGGCATAGGGAAAGCCGGGGTGAGCGCTGCGCGTTTATCGGCAACGTGAACATGCCTTGGGCAAACCGCTCGTGCCACCTCACGGTGCAAAAAGGGTTCCTGATCCTTGGTGGTTCAAGGGCACCTGTGTTAATCGATGGTCTCTGAGGTACCCGCAAAGGTGCTGTAGGGTTTGCAGAGCCTGAGGACGGGAGGTGAAGTCATTGGGATGTTCTCCCTTGAGTTACTTGGGGTACATTTGGCACTCGCTGTGTCCTTCGCGTGGAGATCCAGCTGTGAGCGACGGTGGGATGGTTGTATGGGCTTTGGAGATGAGTTTGCAGACAAGTGGAAAAGCAGTGCAAGAAAAGCATTTACCAGACAGAAACAGAGGAGTGGTGCTGAGGCTTTCCATACTTCCCCTGGTCTCGACTCTGTTGGGCTGGGGGAATAAATTAGGGTCTCAGCAACTGGAAAATGAGGGACAGGAGGGTCTGCGAGACGGGCCGAGGTGGAGCAGAGAAGACCAATGGCATCTCCATCACCCCATGATGGTCCTGTAACGCAGCCCGGGATTTCCAGCCCCTCTTCCGCGGCGTTGGAATCGGGGCGTTGTGCAAGAAATAGCTTGTGCTTTATGTACGGTCTCGCCGCCGCCGAAGAGGGGAGGTCAGGGTGTAAGTCGGTTAAGCGGCCGCATTGCCCTGGTATGTTTGCCACAGGATAATGGAAAATTCCTGTGAAGAGTCTTGCTTGATCTGGGGCCAGAGGAAACAGGATGAAGTCTATTCCACCAGCGAAACGATAGAAGAGTACACTCCGCGTCTTCCGGCGCCTGCTGCCAATGTTTTTCTAGGCTTGAGATTTTATTTTGAAGAAGAAAAATAACCGAGCGCGAGGCCAACCTGTGGCCATGCCAGGCTTCTTGCCTTCTGTCCTCTCACGCTTGCCCGGGTGCCGTTCCCCTGTATGATTTTGGAGGATGGCATGCACGAAGCCCGTGATAGCTTTATTTTCTGCTTCCCAGGATGATGGGAGGAATCTGGGGCTGTGCGGTCCCCTGCGGTCGGTGTCCTGACACAACATACCAGGCAGTTTTTCATCCTCTCGCTTTTCCCTAAGTGGCTTTGGGTCCACGCTGCTGCATGGAAACGTAAAAATTACCATCGGAATTGTTGTTGAGTTAAAAGGGAATCGTCAAAAACTGGTGTCTGGTCTTTGAAAGGGAGTTTTAATATCTCTTAGGACTTCGCGGTGCCTTCGTGTTACAAAACCATTCAGGCTTTAGACTGAAGGATCCAACTTGCCTCTCTCAGACTGTTATCATTAATAAAATTACTTTGCACTTTGATAGTCCCTTTCGTTCAAGGATCTAAAAGTACTTAGAAAATGCTAATGACTTAAGCTCCTTGATAGCTCTTGAGTGCAGCTCTTTGTGCAGGAATTTGGTCCAAAGCCTAGTGAAGTCACTGGAAAGATGTCCATGTCATTAGCTCAGGCAAATCCCTTAATCTGTCCCTGCTTGTCCCATCTGCAGCCAGAGCTAATGGCAGGGACATCTTCCCATGGCAGGGTCTCTCATCCTTTCCACATTGGGATTTTTTTCATCTCGATTTTTCTGCCCAATTCCCCTGCTGAAGAGCACACGGGGTACCGGTACATTCAAGGCAAGGGAGTGGGACATAAAGATTTAGGGCCGCCTGTCTTGGCTGCTGTTGAGTTCTGGCTTAAGGTCAGAGATTTAAGAGGAGTCTGGGTTGGAAATAACACAGAGTTATCCTGTAAGAAAAAGCCCTGTTAGCTCAGCAACGATACAACGTAGAGCGTAGAGCCGTCATGGTCCAGCTCAAGGGGTTGTTTCCTCCAGGAACCCTGCAGCAGTGGGAATTGTTTAACAGTCTCTCATAGTTTCCAGTCCAAGACCATCCCATAAGCTTTATTCCTTCACCCATTTTTAGTTTATTGGAGGTTTGCCGTCGATTTAAACGTTTGGGATCTCACGTTGGAGAAGACGGGTCCTTCTGCTGTGGGACGTAGCTGTGGATGTGGCTGCAAGGAGGAGTTCATTGCTGTTGCTGGAAATGCTCTTTTGATCCAGTTCATGGCTGTCAACCGAACTAACAGGGGGATTCTTCTTCTTACTGTATTAAAAAGATAAAAGCCGTAATGCTCCAGCAAAGCCATAGACACCAGGTGCTGTGAACATCTTGACGCCCCTTTCCTCTCCCAGCCGTACGATGGGCCGTGTAATGTCCTTACGTCTGATCGGCCGTGACAATCTGTATTTTATGGATTCTCGCTCTTTGTCGCCTTATTACAATCTCTCCTCTCCCTTACCTTTCATTCATTGTCTCTCAAAACTATCTCGTCGCTGCTCTGATGATTTTTTCCAGTGGATAAGCCTGTTAGAGATAATCTGGTTTGCTGAATTTCCTTTCCGCTGGGCAATCTCCTTAATAGTCGCCTCGGAGGATTTCATCGTGTTTGGTATCGGGATGTGGCTTTGTATAAATATTCTGTTTCTCCATGGTCCTTCTGCTGATTAAGGTCTGTTCTTTCTCCTAAATAAGTTGTCTCATGAAATACTTCTGAGAGGGGAAGAGCTTCATGGAGACTTAGTGTATGGCGCTTCTGAGCAAATCGTGTTGGCCAAGATGGTCAAAATTCACTGGTGATTTAGGACACGTCACTTTTGAGAGTTCAGGGGCCAAAAAAACCAAAGGGAAGAAGAGAAATGAAAGAGAGGGAAGAGTTATCTATCTATCTATATCTATCTATCTCTATCCATTTCCCCGCTATGCAGCGATCAGTAGCATCATTTAATCTCTTTCAGAATTTTATCAGACTTGCCGTAACCTGATAAGGACGTTTGCCACCATGGCTCCTTTTGAAAAAAGCTCATTTTCAGCACTTTTTAAAACAAACCTCTCCCTTTTTATACGTGCTTCAAGGATGATTTTTCTTTTCCCTGTCCAAGTTGGGGCTGGATGGAGGGTCAGGGGATTACAATTCTGTTCCTGGCATTGCCAGCGAGTCGCTGAATGATCTTCAGCAATTCATTTGATCTTTCTGCGCCTTGTTCTCACAAATAAGGAGGCTAGTAATAACTCCCTATTGTTAAAGCTCTGGTAATAACTTTCCATTGTTAAAGCTCTTGTATAGAAAGTGCTATATGGGAGTTAGAATAATTATTGTAATCATTTGCAAGTGAAGATGCGGGAAAGAAAAGGTTCTGCAATATGGGGCCTTAGTGCTTGTTGAGGGGAATTATTAGAATAATTTTGGCTGGAATGACCAATAAAATGTGAATAAGGCAACTGCTTCTATTGGAGTTTATAGCCGATGG
Organism: Pampusana beccarii; assembly: GCA_013399365.1. Taxonomy (NCBI): domain Eukaryota; kingdom Metazoa; phylum Chordata; class Aves; order Columbiformes; family Columbidae; genus Pampusana; species Pampusana beccarii. Next base: position 1,020,840 of record VWYH01011236.1, read on the forward strand.
GGAGCTAGATGATTGAAAGAGAAATTGGTGGAAGGTGTAGCTTTCCATTTAAGCTGTCTTGGAAAAAAGCCTCTGCTTATTCCAGCCGATTTTGGTCTTGTGTAGCATCCATACGCCATGGGGGTTCCTTGTACACGTTGGCAATGAGCCGTTTTGGTCATTATTAAAGCAAAACCCAAAAAACCCCAACCAACCAACCCAAAATCGGTGTCTGGACAAGCTGATATCATGCAAGAAAGCAACTTGAAGCAGTAAAGATAATGTAACGTTGACCGTGATTGTCCATACGGTACCTCGACACGGCGGTTGTAGGTGCATTAGGATAATGGAGAAGTACATGAATTTGCTCTATACAGTTCTCAGCTCCTGGCTCCCACCCTGTCCCTTATTGCCTCCAATTTACAGCTCGCTAAAAATAGGTCTTGGAGGAGACTTGGAGCTGTTGAGACAGAGCGAGACCGTAAATCACTTGACAGCTCATTTCCTTATAGCAAATATCTTACTCTTATGACTATATGTTTAGATTAAGGGAGGAATAAAATGTAGCAAGAACTTAGTCCAGTTACCGCGTGTTTCAGTCGCGTTTCTTTTTCCTTTCATAAATATCAGCCAAAGTACATAGGAAACATTGCAAACACGGCTTAATCCAAGGCGCTCTCTTTAGGTGGGTCAGGGGTGTTATTTAGTCGCCAGGTTAATTTTATTCCCTTGGGATATTTGCTTTGTGCTCTGCCTGGTGTAAGAAGCCAGTGGCTGGGCCTGGTTTTCTTTTGCAAGACATGGGCAGCTTTATCAGAAAACCTCCATGTCCACCTCTGTCCTGTGCAAAAGCCACGTTTCAGAGCGATCTGGTGGTGGTCACCCATATTTTGGTGCAAGTTTAATTTCCTACACCCCACATTCCCCTCTTCATCTCCGCCACGAAGGGATCAGCCAGACAAGAAAATTGTGCCAAAGCTCCGCGGTGCAACTGAAAGTCATGGGATCAAGCCTATAATAACAGACCTCATCCTCAGTTGCAGCAATATGTGTTTTAGATGAGTGAAATTAGAGCCTTGTCTCGCTGGATGCCGCTTCTGATAATCAGATCCGTTATCTGAACGTCGCGCTGTCTTTTCACAGCAAATATTTCGCTGCTGTTCTGCACGGCTGGGTATTTGCATCGGTTTGTGGCAGCTCGGGAGAGACGAGTCCTGCTCCCAGCTCTGACGATAACCCGTGATACCATCGCGGACAAGGCTCTGCTTTCACCTGAGCTGCTGTTTCCCGACCTCAACGTCTTTGCAACAGAAGCGCCGTATGACAGCCAGAGGTTATAGCGTCGCCTTAGACTTGCGCTATCTATTGACGTTGCACAACAAGAAGAAAAAGGAGTTATCGGCGTCCCAGGAGGCACAGAACAAATTTAGGTCCCGATCTTGCATATGCTTATACAGCTAATTAGCTGTACTGAATGCAGCCCATTCAGCCCATAGCACTTGTCCTTCATCTGTGCAGGACCGCGTGTGTGAATGCTTATTGAAACGCCAAGTCAATTGGTGTATTGTTGCACGTACGTTGTTTCTTATGTTCTTGTTTGAAGCGAGGAACAGTCTCTCCATTATATAAACTTCTTTTTTTTTTAAAATGTAATATAGCTATTGCTGTGAAACTACAGGCCCAGGTAAATTTATGCTTTTCAATTGCCAGGTTTGAAATTGCTGAGCTTGGCCGGTTTAGAGGCAGGAAACATTCAGCAATATTTGTCATCGCATGGGTTGATGTGGCTCCAGACGTGGGTGTTGTGCCAGCTCCGGGACTTTGAGTAGCAGGCACATAATGACTGATTGCCCGGTTGTTGTCGGGTGGTTGTGTATCAGGACCTTTCTGTCTTGGCAATTAATCCGCTTGTTCGTGAACGCTCCACCAGATCCTGCCGGGATCCCGCTTGTCCTTTCGGTCGTTTGGCAGCAAAAGTGGCAACGAGACTTTTATTGCAGTTTGAGCTAGGATTTTACTGATGGTGTTTAAGGATCCAGGAGGATGTAAAGATGAGCAAATCCTGTTTGCAGGGGGAGAACGTGGGTGCTAAACCTGCTGTGGGGATGCGCTCTGTGCATCGCCGGCTCCCCAGGTCAGCGCACCAGCCTGCTTATTTTTGCTCTACATTAAAACCACCTCGACCGAGCTGGAAAACCGGAATTTACATAATGATTCTGTGTTAATGATATTAACATACTGGTACTAACAATAGCTTTTAAAAGGCAAATCTGCAGAGATTTATTTTTCCATTTGACCTTGAGTGCTGACATTGGGCTGGCTCGATATCGCATTTTTTCCCCCCCCATGTTTGCGCTTGAAAGGTTCTTTACTACTCAGCTCAATGTTTCTGTTTTGCTTTCTAAATTCCTTATTATTTCCCATGGCTGTAATGTGCACCGATACCCCGTGCCAGGTCATTTCCAGGACTTGGAGCTGAATTAGATTCGGTAGCTGGAAGGCGCCGAGTTTCACAAATGTTTGTACATGATTCAGTTCCTGGAGGACAAAGGCTCATCCTTGGCCGCGGAACATCTTACACGCGGCTCTCCTTGTGCTTCCAGGCGCTGTGAGAAGAGAAACGTGGAGGCAGGTTGTTCCCAGGATAGTCCAGCCTAAAGTTTCCCGCCTGCATAGCTAATTTTGAGTTTTGTCTCTTTTCCCAGCCAGATTCTCTCTCTGAATCTTTATCAGATGCTAATTAGCACTCATTCCCACCCAGCACCGGGATGTTTATGAAGGTTTTTGAGAAAGCTTTGCGGTTCTGGCACCGTTGCCACCCCGCTGATGAAATCTCCCGTAACCCCTTCACGCCTCGGCTCTCCCCTTTGTGCCGATACCCAAGCGCCCGCTGACCCCCAATTGTTGAATTTCAGCCGCGCTCAGCTCGGGCATCTCGTGATGAGTAAAGTTTGGGGATAAACAGGGTTCCAACAGGATGTGATGTGTGATTTCCAGCTCCCGTCGTGTGGTCCTGCGGAGCCCGGGGAGTCGCTGATGTTGGTTGGGAACCGATTTCAACCTCTAGTTTGAAATTCCGCTGTAAGCCGCCGCTTGCCAGGTCTGTGCTGTGTGTTGCCCCCATCAGCAGATGCCATCACGCGCTTGCTCGCTGCTGCTTCCCCCCCCCCTGCTTATTTTTATTTGCGTGCCTGGGATTCTTGCTTTCAGCTCAGCACCAATAAATGAGCCATTTGCATAATGAATGGTTTTAAAAACTGCGTCCCTGCAGTGTTTTGAGCCTTGCCCTTCAGAATTGGCCTGTTTGTTTGCCGGGAGAAGGTGGCATAATTCAAAAAGCTCGGATTCCTTTAGGAAATGGAAGTTTGGATGGGAAATAGGTTGGGGTTTTTGTGTGTGTACACAGTGCCCTTGCACAGCTCTGTGAGTGCAGCATCACATCAGCTTTTGAAGCAAAAAGAGAAAATGCGGCATATTGCACCGCGTTAGAGCCCGGGGGGGTGAAATGGGTAAGAAATGGGGGAGAAAAAGTGCTGGAAAAGGCTGGTTTGCTCCCAGTTCCTGCTGGTCGTTTGCTGTGGGAGTAATTTCATTGCTTTGTGCCTAGTTTTTTCATGCGAAGTTGCTGGGAGTTCTCTTTGCTCCTGGGTAGGAAAGCAGCCTGGTTTCTGGGTGCTGCTGTCCTTCACCCCCTCGTTAAAAAGTGCGCAAGCAAGTTTAATTTCCTACCTGTGTTTTCTTGAGCCCTTCTGGGAAAAAGAAAAAAAGGGCAAAAAGACTCTCTCCCTTCTGCTTTTCCCTGTGGCCGTTGCAATCCTGGCATTGGTTTTGGCACCTTTTGGAAAAATATTCCTTTAGTGCACTGTTGTCACCCTCCTGCAGGGGTGAGCAAGGTCAATGCTGTCAATGAGACCCATGGGCTTGGGTGAAAAGGCTGAGTTTGTGCTCAGAGGAACGTTAATGCAAAAGTGGTGGTTTGGAAAGGGATTTTGGCTAAAAAGATGAAGATTGTACCTGCAAGAGAGCAGGGGAAAGGCAACATCAGGAGTGGTGCATCCCTCAAACACATTGGGGTGCTCCTCTCCCTGCTGCATTGGGCTATGGAGCAGAAAATGGGGTAAAGACCCCAAACCAAACCCCACTGCCCCTAAAGGGGCAGGAGCCCTTGGTCCTTGTATGTGGGGAGTTTTCTGCCGAGAAGCCCAGGAGCTCAGTCGGTGATGGGTTTCCTAACTGTTTCTAACATAAGAAAAGGAGGATGAATAATGAGCAGCGATAACTCTCCTGCAAACATTAACATCCCACTCGCTCTGATAAGACGTTGCTCCCATTCAAGTCCCTTAAAATGCTATCTGTGTTGCCAGGGCTTTTATTGCAAAAAATTTGCAAGGCACCGGTTTCTGTTTGTTTTCCTTTAAACTGCTTTCAAATTGCTGTTTGTCAAGTTTGTGGAACTCGTAGGAGGCTTCATTTGGGGAAGAGGAGATGAGTGTAGTCGAGTCCTTGACGGAAAATGAATGCGAATCAAAATCCAGTCCAAACCCCGTAATCTCTGCCCCACACAAGAAAGCTCCACTTCAAGGAATAAAAGTAGGAAAAAAAATAGGTTGGATTTAATTGCTTTGGATGCCCTGTTACAGCAGAAGTGCAAGAAGACGATGAAAGATGCAATTTAAAACTCAGCAGCGGCGGGTTGGAAATGCTGGTGCTCAGGGAGATGGTTCCTTTATCCCCAGCACATCTCTGCTGAGTTAAGATAAATGTTGAGCTATTAAGTTCCTGAGAGCAATAAGAAGCTGGGAGAAGGTCACTTAGTGCTTTCCCCCACCTTCTGCTGGGCAGCTTCTGGTAAAGGATGCTAAATATTGTCGGGCTGGGGGGAAACGGGGTGTGGAGCATCAACAGCATCCGGAAAAGCTGTGGGTACCCCGGTTTGATTGCGATCCTGACCCCTGGGGTGGAAAAAGCCAGAGGAGCAGGGCGATGCTGTGGGGAACATGAACAGGTCAGCTCTGCTCCTTTTTCCGCTGCTTTTTCCCCGGGTTGTGGGATGATGCGCACGGCCCCGCCAGATAAAAGGCGCAAGCGAGGGAGGAGAGAGGAGGCGAAGAAGATGAACCTCCCGCGTTCGTTATTCCGTATGCAAAGAACATCAAAAGCACTAATGGAAAAGGCTTTTTATATTTTTCATCAAAGCGGTTGTTGAGATTTGGCAGGCTGATTCCTTATCGGTAAAATATTTATGAATGGAGCGGCTGTGGGGCACTGCTTTGGGAGGACAGCGAGGAAACGCTCCCTCCCTCCTCCATAAAGATGGTTTTCCACTCGCTCCTTTCTCTCCCCCTCTGCTTTATTCATGTTACATCTGTTGGAGAAACTTGTAGATGAGTCAGGACCGAGTTTGCAAACTGCAGGTGGTAAGGTGTGTTTAGTTTTTGCTTTTCTTAAGTCAGGAAGAAAGAGGGGGGGACAGTGATAAACGAGAGCTCAGGGTGACAGATGGGCTGGATGGGACAGCAATGGGGTTACACTGATTTTTCCCTGCTAGTGCTTCCATGTTTAACCTAAAAACCTCTTGACTTATATCTACAGCTAATAATTAATCAAGGGTTTTTTTTCTCCTCAGAAAGGGGATTGCCCTGACCTAAATGAGATTTATCTTTTTTCTTCTCTAGTAATTAGACCCACCCACATATAGGGAGCATGAGATGATTTATGAAGGTGTTTTGATCCCAGTTTATGAATTCCTAATCCTGATTTATTAGTATTCTTTCGGATTTCTGCATCGTCACTTGGTGAGTAAGGTAGCTCAGAAAGCACAGATGAAGAGCTAATGTGGAATTCCCATTGAAATAGCGGGTGCTTGGAAATAACGGGCTGACAGAGGGAATCCTGCAGCACTCGCGTTCGTCCGAGGGGATGGGAAGAGCAGGAACCGGTACCAGCGTAAACCACTATGTCCAGTCTTATAGGCACTGATGCTCTCAATTTATTGTAATAACAATAAAGTCCTTTTCCTTCTGGCTTTGTCCAGAAGATAGTGAATCCAGCGCTGTTAAAAGCAGTGTTTTGCACAGCGATCCTATTGCTCCCCTTCCCTCCCTGGAGATGAGGGGCAGATATTGTGTCGCCATAGATGTGTGGGGTGATGGAGGCCAAATTTGGGATGGAGCGGGGACAAGGAGGAGCTGCTGGGGCTTTGCAGAGAATATGGGAATTCTCAGGCCTCTCCGATGGCTCAGTGTGTGCCTGTGCACTGCGCGAGGAGGAACGCGGCTATTTAAAATTTAAAGCTGCGTTGCCATCAGGGTATTGCGCTCTTTAAATATAGATCCTTTGAAATGCGATAACGTCGGTCATTGAAGGATAGTGACTGTAATTGTATAAATATGTATGTCATGTAAATTAGCACAAATCGGCGGTGCAAGCACGGCGGTAGTTCTTTGCGACTGCGAAAAGTTGCCTTGAAATTTCGAGTTCTGACCAGATGTGTAGGTGGATCAGCCCGTAAATACAGGAGCGGTCGTCTGAGCTTGTTTTCTATTTTAAAAAGTGCGTTAATGCACTGAAAGAGCAGAAAGTCCCGAGGCTGCAGTTTGTGAGACGGAATCGCGGGGCCGGTTGCTGCCGAGGTTTGCGGGTGGGCACGCGTGGGGTTACGTGCGTGAGCGGAAAGTCCTGGCGGGTCTCCCGAGGTGCGGCGGAGCCTTCGCTTCTGCACGGCAAATAGAGAGGAAACACAATGACATTTTGCGTTTGTTTGCTCTTTTAATGTTTCTTTTATTTTCTGTGTGGTTTAATATTACAGTGGCTTTCTTATTAGATCCTTGTGTTGATTTAGCAGCTGGTCAAACACAGCGTAATCACTCGCCTCTGCCCAAATACCTCCTGGGAAGAAGAGTTCCCTGTTAAGCAGCTCTCGCTGTCCTTAATGACCATTGTACCCCTTTGCTTCCCTTGGTCATGGTAAAAAATCCCCTTGGTGATGCTTTGCCAGGGCTGGGGTGCCAAAGGGAGAGCGCTGGTGGGTTGTCACCCCTCGGTGTCACCAACACCGAGCGGGAGCCGTGACGTGTGTCCCCCGCTGAGCCACCGATGGCTTCTGCTTAACGGAGAAGATGTAAAACTTTGCAGGCTCAGCGCGGCGTTAACGCTCCGGTCCTAGCGCGGCTTCCCAGCCAGCTGGAAGGAGACAGCCTATTAATCCTCCTGACATCCCCTTTGAATACCGTCATATTTCAGTCCCGTTAAGCCGCTGGGCTGTTGTTTATGGGTTTCGTGCTGAAAGGAAGAGCTGTGCTGAGCTTGCAAAATGCCACTTTACTTTTGTAATGCCCCCGCGAGAGCAGACAGCTCGTGCTGGCCGCCAGCAATCCTCCCCCGACCCCAAATCCTGCCCCGGGCACAGCCTCGCGTGGCCAAGCATTGCAGGCCGCTTGGTTATAATCACAACTTTGAGGGAAATAGCCCCATTTCCCCTTCCTTGCTGGGCTGAGAAATGGGTAACGCAGCCAGCGGGTTCCCCCCTGCCTCCTTTCCCCTGGCCATGGTCTTGCTGCTCATCCCTTGCAGACAGATTGATTGAATTTGATTGTCACGGGGTCGTGGGTTGGCGTGTTCGTTAACCCGTGTGCTGCTTTCCTCCCCGCGCTTGCATTGCTTGCATGTGGTTAAAAACACAGGAGATATGGGTGTTGGCAAACACGGAGAGGAATACTTAACACAGCCAGATGCAGTCCCTGAATTAGTGTGTTCTTCTGAGCTAAATCCTTTGCTTTTGTTGTAATGTAGACACCATCCCTGGAGGGGTTTAGCAGGCGTGGAGATGAGGTTTTTAGGGACACGGGTTAGTGCCAGAGTTAGGTTAAGGTTGGATCTGATGATCTTGGGGGTCTTTCCCGACCAAAACGATTCTATGGAGCTGCTCTATGGAGCTGCACCCATCTCTTGAGGGCAGCAGGATCACAACAGCAGGACCGGGATGCTCAGGGTGGGGGGAATCAGGATGGATCCTTGATGGCATCACTGGCCTCAGTAGCAGCTTCCCCAGCCTGTGCTTTATTAGTCAGGCTTTATTTCTTCAGTTGGCATTCCTAAACCCCAGGGGTTTCTTGCATCCATCTTGCTTGCACATGTTTTCCTTGGCTTGCAGGGAGGAAAAATACTTTTCTGCTCGTCTCTGCCACATCCTGGCGGCAGCTTGGGACGCGTGTACTGGGAAACCAGGGCACGGGGTGCTGGGAATGGAGGCAGGTGGAGGGTGTTGCACGGGTGGTCGTGTCACCAGCTACAAAAATTGCGTTTAGCTGGAAAAACCGAGTTTTCAACCAGGAGCTGATGGTCCCTGCTCACCGTGTCGGATGGCACCGAGCAGCAGGAATATTCGAGTCGTACTTTTGTCTCAGCATCTCGCTGCAGGTTTGCTGGGTGCAGAGGGGCCGACTGGGATACTGCGCTGGTCAAAGGGAGGAGAGGCCGTTCCCCACCGTGGTCCTGCCCGCTGGGTTTGTGGGTGCCTCCCCAGATAAATGAGCCGCTGGCCGTGCCCCGGGAGGGGCTGCAGTGATTTGTGGGGCAGGGAGTTTTCCTCCTGCCCCTCTGTAATTCCCTGGCGCTATAACGTGTCATTTTTCTAACATTCCTGAGGAGCCGGGAAATAAGGTCTAAGCCCAGAGAAACAGCAAGGATGGGACCTCCCAGGGGAAGAGAGATTAAGCCAAGGAATTAAAGTTGTCATTTATTTCCATTTTCCATTCCTCCTAGGCTGACAAAAAGTGGCCACATTCCTAGAGATCCCTTTATTTTACAGCTTCGAGCTTGTGGCTTTTTTTTTTTTTTTTTTAAAAAGCCAGCGGATGCTGCCAGTTCCCATCACCTAATCAAAGCTCCTCTGTCGAAGGGCCGGCGTCAAACGAGCCGGCGGTCTCGTTATTACATCCCATTATACCCTCCGGCAGCGACTGTACTTCATAAGCGCCTCGGAAAAGCTGACAGGTAACCAATGAGATGCATATTCCAGCGACAACCTCCTGCCCCCCCGGGGAACCGGGACCCTCTTTGGTGCCGGGGCCGGGTCTCATTGTGGCCGGGGGCTTCCCGGGAACAGCTGGGCCCATTGTCTGCGAGGCCATGGCGCAGCGAGGTTTGCTCTTTTGTTCCCTTCTCGTTTCATTGTCCGTTCGGTACGGGTTGCCATTAAACGCCTGCGTGTTTGTTGGCTCGATGGGGAAAGGGAAGAAGAGTTGCCCGGAGACGTGGGGAGGGGAAAATGCGGCTGAATGGTTTTGTCGTTGCGGCTAGGTATTGCCTGCCGGTGTGTTAATTCGTACCTCCTTTTGCTGGTGGGATCCAGCCCGCAGCCTTAAAACCACCACCCTTAAATCAGGATCTTGGTGCACTTGTTATCCAGTCTTGGGCACCAAAGGAAAAGGAATTGTGTTGATTTTGGAGCAGTGCCTTCCCTCTACCCCTCCCTGATGTTTGTTCATTATGTTTTATTGTTTGTCACGATGAAATATGGAGAGACTGAAATATTTGGATACTTTATATTTTTGGGGCTTGTGCTTGCGGGAGGGTCAGGCTGGATGTGGAGGGGTGAGGGGTAAATTTGGATTGGGAGGGATTTTGGAGCTGGCTGGGATGGAGCGTGGTGCCTGGGATAGCTCGGTGGGTTAGAATTATTTGCTGGTTTATTGCTGAGTTAGTTGTGGACCGTTTCTCTACTGCAAAAATCAGAGCAATGTCAGACGTGGCTGGTTCTGGTCCAGAAGCAGATGCCGGTGAGGCCAAGGATGGTGCAAGCAGCACATCCATCCGGGCACCCAGGCCTGGGGGGGCAATATTGGCTGCAGCATCTCACTTTGGCAAGGAATTGAGATGTCGTTATAGCAGCCCAAATAACGGTACGATGGGCAGCGTGGGGTGAGACCCGTGCGTCAGTCCGCGCTGTGTGCTGGGGTGGTTTGAAGTGGTGTTTTGTCCCGAGCCTCTTGCTGCGGAGCGCTGGGAGCGCAAGTTCGGGGTGCAAACTTGGGTCTGTGAACAAGTGCGGTCTTTGTGCCGTTAAACCGAGTTTTGCCCTCCCCTGTCGTCTTCTGGCTGTGGTGGATGTGGCAGCCAGGGGCGCTCCAGGAGCTCATGTTATTCAAAAAGGTTGCCTTCAAATCCTCCAGCCCCTGAACACGAGAGCTGCTAAATCCCCTGCGTTCTGGTGAGCACAGAGCTGTCCTGTGTGAGCAAAGGGAAAACAAGGGCTGAAACCGGGGGCGAGGAAGGAGAGGGTGTCCCCCAGGTGAAGTCAGGAGCCTCCAGGGGTGGAGAAACCTCCCAGCGTGGTAAATAAAACCTGAAGTGGTGGCTGGATCCGTCCGGCGATGCTCCAAACAGCGCCCGGCCACGTGCTGCAGCAGCCGAACGCCGGCAAAGGGCCACATCCAGGCTTGACTGCAGTTTGGGTTGAGTATTTCTCAATTCTTTTGAGACCGTCCTGTGTGGCCACAAGGAAAGAAACAGCACATAGACCTAGATTTCCGCTCACATGCGGCTCTGTGATCGGGTTGTCCTGCAGGACTTTGCTCGTAGCCCCTTCTCAGCTTCATTCTGCAGCTCGTCTTGCAACGCTGCAATCAAAACCCCAACACTTGATTTCCCTCAACAGCATCTTTTTTTGCCACCCGAGGATTTCCCGCAAGCTAAATCAGCAAAGCAAGAGGTGCTTCTAATAGCCTTTTGATGCTAAAAAGTTAATCCCAGCCTGCTGAACATGGTGCAAACAGCGGGGGAGCACACGATGGTGCAGGAGCTTCTCGAAAGCCAGGCTGGACGTGGCACACAGCGGTGGGCAACGTCTTTCTCTTGCACTTCTGCAATGCTCTTTGCTCCCCGACAGCTCTGTCTAAATAATATTAATAATTAAAAGCTCAAGCTGGGTGTGGATTTGCTTCTCCGGGGCTGCACTTAAGCAGCTGCGCCCAAGGCGGCAGATGCCACCTCCTCTGTTTGGTGGCCTTGGCCGTCCCCGGCTACGGTCCCTGGGTCGGGAGGAGCAGCAGCGATCGCAGCAGGAGCCCTTCTCAATATTTAAAGACTATTGATGGGCGAGTCGGGCCGGGGTGTTACAAAAAAAGCAACGTCTAGACATGGCAGAAAGCGGAGAGGCTGCTTTCCCTCGGTGCACGGGGGCTGGCAGGAGAAAGCAAGCTGCGTTGTTAATTTTTCCTTCCTTTTTCCATCAAAAAGTTGTGTTTTGCCCTGTTCTGCAGCCCAGCTGATGGTGCTGGGGGAAGCACGTCGTGTTTTGGGGAAAAACTGGCCCTAGATGCCTCCAAATCTCTGTCTTCACCTTCCCTGGCAGCGCTGGGGCGTCTTCCCAACATCTCAGAAATGAGAGGAGCACTTCAAATTTTGCTGTGTTGTCAGCAACAATTAACAGAGAAGTAGGAGGAAGACTTGCGAAATAACTCTGGAAACAAGGCTCTTCGAGGAAGAGAAACGTGTTGATGGGAAGAGAGAGTCTGGAATTAAAATAAATGGCTCTTCCTGTAAATCTGAATTTCAAAGGCAAAAGAAGACTTTGGTTTCTTCTGTGGCTATTGCAGCAGCCAGTGTTCTGAAATAAAGCTCTTGCAAGGGCAATATCATTTGTGATTTAGATTAAACATGTCTGAGAAGAGAAAGGGGGATGGCTGCTGAAAGCCTGGTGTAAAAATCACTCCGGAGCGTCATCTAAAGAATAGGCTTTTTAAAGTTGCTGTAAAGCATAAGGATAAAATGAATCAAGCTCATTTTTCTCCGAGGACCGTAACATCCTTTAAGGCTTAATTCTGCTTAATATTTTGTCTGTCCTCTCTGGGCTGCTCTGGTTTAATCTGTTACGGTCCAGTTCAGTGAATTTGGAGATCTGTTTGAGGTGTGGGCGCTCTCACTCTTGCCCGTCCGCTTTCCTCTCTGGTTTGGTGGGGAGAAGAGGCAGGATTTTAGTGGATATATTAAATGCCGAGAGGTGTCCTGCTGAGGTGACTCTTGTTGTGACCCTTTGCTGCTGTTACCTGTTCACTTATCCCACCTTTTTTATTTCTCCCTGTTCAGACCGTCCATGTCTCTGTGTGCTGTCAGGGCAGGGAGCAAAATTAATTTTATATATCTGTCTCTCCTGTCAATATTTGTCAGGAACACACTTGTACAATTTCTTAGAGAAGTCACCATCTCCCTTCACTGACCTTTTATTTCTTCTGTGCTCGAAGTGTTTCTTTAATATCCCCTGCAATCTTTGTTCAGCCGCTGCTTATTCTCTTATCGCTTTTTATGCGCTCGCCTATAACCTCCCCATTTTGCATCTACGCGTTTCCTCGAGTGCCCCCCTGCCCTTGACCCCTTGAGGGCTGCTCCTGGTTCCTCTCAGTGGCCCACATCATGTAATTCTGCTGAAGGGCACTGTTAGCCGCTGCGCCTATTAATTTATTTTGGAACAATTTTACTGCATAATTGCGCTTGCTTCGAAGCAAAACGCATGTTTTCCGAGCGCCTCGAGAGGCGAGATGGCATCACACGCCCTCTTCTCACACCGTTTCCCATTGACGTCTTGCTTTTACCCATCTCTGTGTCCCCAACTGAAGTGACATGATATCAACTGTTGCCTTTGGACCCATTTCCAAATCAGGATGACTGAGCGATGGGCGCGGGACCACGTTGCATATGTGGTTGATGCTGACTGTCCCAACAGCGCTGCAAACACAGATTTCCTATTAAATGCTTTCTGTTTTCTTTCTCGGTCTTTCCCCCCTGTTGCTTTATTCCATTTATCCCAGTACTTCAGTATCCAGTTGGTAGGTTTCCTATAAACACCAAAGAAAGGCAGCATAACGGATCGTACTCCACATTTTTGGTGGAGAAATCGTTGAGGCCGCTTCTTAAGAAGGAAGAGAAATTATCGGTTCATCGTTAAACAAAATTTCAAAGCTTTAAGTAGGTTTCGTTGCTCCAGTGGCCGTCCATAGGACCCCAGCTCTCCTGGAGCCGCCTTGGCCCTTTTTGCCCCCTGGATGCTGCACATTCCTCGTGGCCGGATGCGCTGGGCTCTGGGAACTCTCATTAGTTCCCCATGACCCCCTCCTTGGCTTTTTGCCGTTTTCCCAACACGTCCGTCCTTAGAGGAATTCCCCTTTTCTCTCCGATTCCTGTGTTCAGCTTTCGGTTTAGGAGAAGATGCTCTGGCAGAGGGCAATGGAAATAATTTTGATGAGTTTAGTGGAATCGGAGGAGGTGACTGGGAGTTTCCTGGGTTACTGATGGGAACAGACCGCTGGCTTCTCATTCAGCATGTTCATTAAACCAACCCCCAGTAATTGCCACATGTGTTACTTTGCTTTTATAGGCACCCTGGCATGGTTCTCTAACAGCAAATTTACAGCCCTGCAAGAGCACAGGGAGGCTGGGCCTAAAAATGCCCGCTCTGGGTTTTTTACGAATAGTACTCGAGATTGTTAAGATGACATAGTGGAAACCACTAAGCAGATAAACACCGAAAGCAATGATGGTTTGTCCTTGAAAAGCTCCGTGGGCGGTTGGTGAGGAAAGGGGAGATGCATTGACTTGGACAGCTACTTACAGAAAACAGATGTGCGAGTTAGGAAACACAAGTGATAAATCTGAACCCAGATGGCAGCCCTCTCACGAGCGTTTAGAGTCAGAGCCGGCCGCGAACGGCTCTCGGTTCCCTTTCTGAAAGAAGAACTTACTTGTAAACACTAAGACGATTTTGTTTGTGTCCCCCCTCAACCTCCATTCTTGTTGGCTGGAGGAACCTACACCCTACAGATGTTCCCTGGCTGGGGATGGAAGAGCAGGGATGTATATCGTTGGGACAGGTTTATGGTTTTTTCCTTCGCAAATGCCAGGACTGAAGTCACGAACAAGCAGTGCGGGATCTGTGCTGGTTTCTGGTGTTGGGTGGCTTTCGGCAGCACCCGCACTTGGGTTGGATTTTAAGCAGTTGTGAAGTCTAGTTTCCTGAAAAAAAAAACAAAAAGAAAAAGGACTTTGAGACTTGGTATTTGAGCCTTCCATGGCTTTGCAAGGCTGGGGGATTTCTGCTGAAACGGGCAGGACCCCTTGAGCAATGAACGTCTTGGAGATGCCTTCAGGAGGACCCATGGTCTTCTGTTCTGGATCTCGGCTCTTTTTCCCTTTCTTCTCCCCTTTCTCAAGCTTATAAAGAGAGGTGATTTCCAAGCTAACTAGGGACATGTTTTTTTTCTCATTCCCATCTGAAAACTGCTTTTCAGAAAAGTGGGGGCTTAGTGGGCTGTGTAACCTCCTCTGCGTTGGAAAGCCTCTTTCTGCAGTTCTCCGCCTCCTCTCAGCCTGTGGCGTCTCCTCCTCGTCGGCTCTTCTAAAGCCCTTTGTATGGGAAACTAATGGGTTTTATCGGTTATTGTCTCAAGTGCGTGGTCTATGAAATTAGAGTCCTTCCCCCACAATATCATAAGGGGATTAAAAAGAAAGCCCAGGTTTATGGGAAACAGAGAATGAATTCATTTATAACCTGAAGAGAGATTGTAGAACTGTATCATAAACAAGCATTTTAAATTTCAGATCCCAGTTTAACCCAATGATTACCGTTCAAAAGTGTTTTCTTTTCTGCGATTGGGTTTGTAGAGATGACTGTGGTGCAGGTCCCTTGTTTTTTGCTATTGCCTTGGTCTTGCTGCTCATGCCCCAGCAAGCTGACGTCCCTGTTACAGCAAGGCTGGGCTGTTTCATTTCCATCTCCTTTTTGATATATTGTTGCACCCTAAATTAATTTCTTGCTGATACAGTTTGCATCCCTACTGGGTGAACGGATCTCTGGAGGCGACTACCTTGTTAACACTGACAAACTTCATTATAGAGCCATGCGCAAATGGACGTAACTAAGGAAGTGTTGTGAAGTAATTAAGGAGTCTGGTGCTCTTTGCAGCCTGGCTGAAGTCCACGTCCTCTTCCAGCGCTTGCCAAGAGTCCTGGTTTGGAAGGAAAGCCACAGAGCGCTTAGCGAGGCCACAGGTAGGAGGAGTGGTGGGGAACGAGGTCCCAGGCAGGGTTCTGGCTCGCCAAGGTTGGTGGTTATGCCGCCCGGAGTCAAACCCTTGCTGGGAAGCACACGTGGGGTCATCCAGGGCCTGGTTCTGCTCCTGGAGCTGCAGGTCCCTGCTGTCCCTCAACACCGGGAGCTGCTCCCTTCCCTGGCTTATCCCAGGCTCGTGGTTTTGTGGCTTTCTCTGATGGGAAGGTTTTGGCATGGAGTGAGCAGGATCGTGACGGTTGGCCTCCCACACTATATATGTTTATCTTTTTATATATATGCATTGGTCTGTTGCAAGTCTAATATGCTCCACTGACCAGACTTGCATTGTCTACTCCTGCTCCTCTCCCATCTCTTCGTGTTAAGTTGGCACCTTGTATCTCATCCTGAAAACACGAGCGAATTTAGAGAGAAGCCGTCCGTATGTCCTGCTGGCACAGCACCTCTCACAGTGGGTACCAGCCCTTGGGTGTCCTGCTCGGCCGTATCATCCTGACACCTCGCGTGGGGTCCTGTGGTGCTTTGGAAAATCCCACCCGTGGTTGTCTGGGCTGCTCCTGGGATGAGAAACATGCCTGTGTGGCACTCTTACAAATGAAGGCGTGTTAGACTTGGAAGTGATGACAGCTGCGCCAAATTACCTGTTAAAATGACCTCGGTAATTATAACAGGAGAGGTGAATGAGGATAACAGGCTATGTAATAGCACAGGCGAGGTTGTGATTTACGGAATGGAAGAGCTCTAGAAACTTGCAGGGCTAAGGATTTGTCTAGGAAAGAGGCTGGGACAACTGTTTAATAAACTTGGTGAAACCCTGTTAACTAAACACGTTTTAAAGACAATTTAGTGCTCACTTCAGATGAAAAGTAGCAACATCTTCAAGAACAGGCCAGATACATTTCAGGTATTGCTGTGTTTTCCCAGGGTCTGAAGTAGGATTTGTAACATGAGGAAAGACTCTTCTCTCGTGCTTTATTTGCGCTAAGCAGGCTTAAGTCCGACTGAAATATCCCAAGACCCCAGAAGATCTGGGAGCTCAAATTCCCCCGGCGTCCTCAGAAATCCCAGCTGCCGTGCCTCCCGCTGAGTGTAAGTTTAGATGTTTTGCAGATGGCATTAAATCAACGTGCTTGCGGTCGGTGCTTTCAGGTTTCGTTTGTCAGTGGCAGCGGTTCATTTGAGGGCAGGGATGACTTGTGTCCTCTCCATCCCGCTCGGCACCGGAGCTCGGGGGGCTTTTGTGTTTTGAAGGCAGCTGAGGAGGAGAGCTGGGAATGTATGGAGATGGGGGTCAGCTCTCTCCAGCCTTTAGAAGAGCAATTCCTGGTGGGCGAGCTCAACCTTGGCTCTACGTTGGAGCTAAGTCTTTGGCGGAGGTCTACAAGGTTTGGTGGACTCATCCATGAAGCAATAGCTCTGGTACCTCCTGCTTCTACCCCCATAGAACCCTCTTTCTTTTAAGCTTTCTTTTGCGGTGGAATTGGGAGAAAAACCCGCAAATCCTGTTGTTGGGGAGTCAGCGTTCGCCGTGGCTGTTGGCTTTGCCAAGCACTGTTTGTATTGATTGGAGCAGAGGCAATTAAGAGCCTCCCACTGCTTTCGCAGGAGGTTTTCCTGCATAAGGAGGCTTGAAGCAGAGGGGAAGGCCCATTATGGCATGTAAACACGGCGCAGGCAAGCGGATGGGTTCTAGAGGCGTCTCACAGCCTTGTTTAAGCCCGAAATATTTCTTGCTGACTCACAAGAGGGGCCAACAAGAAGCACAAGTCTCAACATCGCGTCTTGTTGGCCTTGCCGCGCGTGTCTGGGGAAGGTGCCGTCCCCTCTCGCAAGGGGCGATGAGATGTGGAATTGGGGTTGGACCCCTCCTCACTGGGTTTCATCTTAGGGGTTCTCCTACAGTGCAAACTTCTCAAAAGTTCTTTATTCCTGGACTTGTCCTCCTTAAATCTGCCCACATCCCATGCGAGTCGTTTTCTGGTGGAAAAACATTTGCGTCTGTGAGGAAGGTGAAGCAGTGAAAGGATTGTTTGCACACAAGGGAGAAGTCTTGTTGCTTAGGTTGGATTTAGGAACAATTTCTTCCCCAAAGGGCTGTGGGGCATTGGAACAGGCTGCCCAGGGCAGTGCTGGAGTCACCATCCCTGGAGGGGTTGGACAGACGGAGATGAGGTTCTCAGGACATGGGGCAGTGCCAGGGCTGGGGAACGGTTGGACTCGATGGTCTTGAGGGGCCTTTCCAACCAAAATTATTTTATGATTCTATATAAATTGTCTGCTTGGAGAACTGTATGGTGTTGCCTCCTTCTCCTCCATGCTGCGCTCTGGGTTGATGTTGGCCACGGGCTCGGTCCTTGGCCGCTGGGACTTTGCTTCATTCCCAGCTAGAAAATAGTTTCCTGTGTTTGCTGGCGAGAGTCCACGAGTGTGAAATGTGAGAATTCGGGATGGGTTTGTAGGAAGTTAATTTGATCGCTTGGAAGGAGAAAGGGGTAATCCAATTCTCATGGTTTTTTTTTAAATCTGGGTAATTTTGTCCTGAAAGAAGAAAGTGGCAGCAAAGGAGCTTGGTTCTCAGTGCATTAACACATCCCTTATTGTCCTGATGTCTTTAACATCGCTCTTTAAACATGATAGTCTGCAGTGGCCCTTCGAGACCCCAAATCCTGTTTAGACAAAGTAAGCCTTGATGAAGCTGGACGTTTCTAATTCAATAACATGGCCGTGAGAAGGTTAGTGTGAAAATGCTGGAGAACGGAATAAAATGTGACCTACTCTCACTCATGTTGCAACATCCCCTTCTCTTTTAAGCGGGGTTACGTGCTGAAATTTCTAAATTTATGTTTTATTTAATAGCGATGTGCTGACAAATTCTTGGAAAAGGCAGCAGAGCTGCTGGTGTTCCCCAGCAGTGCCACATTGTGGGAGGCGGGCTCTGCCGGGGGGGCGTGCGGGGTTGTGGTCCCATGGAATTGGTGGGAAGGGCTGGATGATGCTGCTGGGTCGGGCAGGTAGGACACGGCTCTCGGCTCCTCCGGAGAAAGGGAATTTTGAAATTAAACAGGAATTGCAAAAATGCATCTGCTTAACTCGCAACAGAACAAACCACCCAGGCTGGATCTCGTTTGCACATTAAAACGATGCCTTTGCTCTCAGTTCTAATTCCGTTGGCATGAAAACTCAGTTGCTGCTTTAATTGGGAAAAGGTGGAAGAAAACATGGTTTCTTTTGTTTCGCCTTCTTGTGCATTCAACAACTTTGGGTGCATACGCTGATTTCTTTTTTTCCCACTGAGGATTTATTTTCCTTTTAGTAAGGGGACCAAGAGACAGGGGTAACACCTGGGAGTGCTTAAAACTCGCCATAGACTCTCAGGATGGCTCTGTAGTGTATCATAGCAGCATCCAGTTTATTCTCTGAAGCTTTCCCCTTTCTGCTTCGCCCTGTGCCAGGAGAACCTCTGCCCAAGTCCGCAGAGCTGGCAGATTAGTGCCAAAGCAAAAGAAAGCAAAATAATCCAGTCTGCGCTCAGTGCTGGTCGATCCAAAGGACTAAAGCCGGGGCAGGTCTCTGGGCACAAGGAGCAGGAAGGGACCGTGACAAAGGGCTCGGTGGCCTCAGCGATGGCCAGTCCCAGCCAGAAAATATAAAGTGCTGGCACGCTAAGCCTCTTGTTTGCTCTAAGCTGTTTATTTTGCTGCTGAAGGATTTTATCACCTATTTGGCTGAGTGGAAGCAGCCAGAGAATGTCGTGGTCTGAAATTCCCTCCTACCTGTGCTAGAGATACATTTATCTATTTTTCATATGTGTATAGTTAACTAAGCATACATTTTAACAAATGCCCGTGTGTTTACCGATGTGGAGCGAGGGATATTTGCCTTCCATAGCGCACTGGGACGCGAAGCCCAGGTCTGAAGCCGGGTCAGCACAAAGCAGGAATACAAAAAGCTTTCTGCAAGGCTGGCTCGCGTCCATTACAGTATTACTAAACACCATAATCCTGTGAGCCTTCGCTTCATAATACGATAATGAGTTATTAAAGACTAAGACAGGGTACTTGGGTCTCTCTTTTTTTATTCCCCGCCCCCCCGCTGCTGGTTTTCCCTCTTGCCATGGCTGAGCCATTTCTCTCAGTTATTCTTCATTCATAAAATGCCGCAGCGGTTTCAGGAGTTAACAGTTTTAGGCTATGAAAATGGCAGTTTCTGAATATTGTGTGCTTTTTCCGGTTAAGACGAGCTGTTTTACTCCATTCCCTGAGATACCAGCTTGTCCCACAGCATTTAGGTCCTCTCTGGGGGAAAAAAACCAAGGAATTGGCTAAGAAAGAGCCGTGTGCAATTGGAGTTTGGGGCTGCGCTGGATGCTCAGCATGGGCGACGAGGAATTATTTGCAAATTGGAGGGAGAAAGAAAATCAACCCAGTGCTTTGTCGATGGCAACGCTGCGGAAAAGATGTAATTTTTGAAACGCACGTGCTTTGGCCAACAGCTGTTGATAAGGAGAGCGAAAAAAGACAAGAAATGCAAAGCCACTTGCTGGGCATCACCCTTGGGTGGTTCCTGCGTTGATCCCGTCACCAGCATCTTGCCCAATGTCACACAGTCCCATCACAGGGGACTGTCACCATCCAGGTGCCAATTCCGGCTAAATACCGACAAAAATACACCATGAGTGCGTTTTTCTCTCTGGATTTCAAAAATGTGGTCTTTGACATTATAGCTTACAAATGAGCAGATCGCCGTTCCTCCGTGGTAACGTATCTCTAGCAATTTATTTCTCATTAAAAATTTTATGCGCCGCAATAAAAGTCAAGAGTGAGAAAACAGCGGAGCTTTATACGGTGTTAAATCAGGTCTCTGCTTATATGAACGGCCACCTTAGGCTGTCACCAAATCGATCCGGCCTTTCCCCTCGTCCTGCGACTGCGCGATGCTCGGTACAAAAGAAGGGGAAAAATCGTTGTGTTTCAGTGACTGTTACTAAAGAGTTTGGCGAGTGGGAGAGGGATCGATCTCTGTATGATCTGCGTTACAGACAGCTCTTTTTTTTGTTTGTTTCCTCCTTTCTTTCTGTGCACATGAAAAGCCAGAGAGGTTTGGGTTTGAGGGAGCCTCTACT
Organism: Pampusana beccarii; assembly: GCA_013399365.1. NCBI lineage: Eukaryota > Metazoa > Chordata > Aves > Columbiformes > Columbidae > Pampusana > Pampusana beccarii. The sequence continues at coordinate 1,041,002 of VWYH01011236.1, forward strand.
AAAAATCTTTTTAATTAGCAGTGGATTAGCGCTGGAGCTGCGCTTTAGCTGCAACGCTGCACTTTGTTTGCTGGGCTCTTAATTATTATTTGTGAGGGCGCAGTGGGTTTTGTCCCCCACCCTGTCCCTTTTGTCCCCCACCCTGTCCATTTCCAGCACCAAAGTCACCCGGAATTTGCTCCCCTTGTGCTAACGGAAACTTATTCCCGCTATTTTTGTTCTAATCAAATCTCATTTGTCGCCAGCTCCAATTTCACTCGCTTTTTCTGCTTTTTGGGAAGGGCTGTGCTGAATCTCGCTGGATGGGAGGGGGATGCACCCCTGGGTGATGCTGTGGGATGGTGGAACCTTGTGCCAGTGCCGAATGTCCCCGTTGTGTCCCCTCCCTGCCATCGATTCGGCTCTGCCGCATCTGGAGGCTCTCGCCACGGTCCCGCTTGGCTCTAAGTGCAAAGGAAAGGAGGAAAATCAATTCCCATCAGCTGAATGGTGCCCTTTGATTTACTGCCGGCAGAGGAAGAAATTCTTTATCTCCTCCTCCTGGAAGGGTTTGCTTTGCTGCTTGTTATTAGGGAGCAATGAGCCCCTTCCTCCCAACCCCGGTATTTCGATACCCTTTACCATCCTGAGGATGTTCCCTCTCCTGTTTTTACTCTGAGAGCTCTCTTTTGGCTAAGTAATTACAGGTATTTAATTATTCCTTTGATTTTTGAGCTGCAAGGCTGTGCAGCCGCTATCCCTGCAGAAGCAAAGCCCGTAAAGGGACTTGATTTTTGTTTCAAACACAAAGGGGACGCTGAGATGACAATAATGCATTAGACAGAGCCGGCTCGCAGCCATCCCCAAACGTCCTCTGCCGACACACACGTGTGGCATTTGATGGCGTTTTTGCAATTAGTACCGTGCGTGAGGTCTCCTAGTAGCAGCGAAGCTGTTTAGCACCCGCATGGAGGTGAATTGAGGTTCTGTGTGCTAGTGCTGGGACAGCGGGCTGGTGGGGACAGACAGACGGCCATCGGGGACATCTGCACTGCAGGTGGGTGTTTTGCTCCCATTACTCAAGGGGGTGCTCTAACCAGAACCTGCAAATAGAAAATACAAAGAGCGGAGGGGGTTGTTTTGGTCTTCCTTGCTCCAACTCCTCTGCAGTTGGACTGGATGATCATTGTAGGTCCCTTCCAACTGAAAACGGCCTTTCTTTTCTTTTTTAGTTCTATTCTCCTTGCCTTCCAGCAGCGGTCACTTCTCCTGTTACTGTAAATCATCGCGCTGCCACGGAGAGCGGATGTAAATCTGTCCATTTACACCCGTTGAAGATTTCCCCCCTTCCTTCATCCTGCAGCTGAGGTCCAAAGCAGCAACGGGAGATGGGCGCACCAGAAATCAGACCTCGCGGCGCCCCGCACACGCGTTATTTGCATTGCAAGGACTGCAGGGCGATGTTTTAATTATCTTGTAATTGCTCAAGCAGGTTAGTGGCCAAATGAGCAACTGCGGATGCACATCTGGCCTGATTTGCTGGCAGCGAGCGGGAGCTGATACCCTGACAATGTGATTAGTGCTAATTTCGTGTTTCTGCAGAAAAAAATCCTCTCCCTTTTGCGGGCTGAGGTTGCTTCTGGTCTCGGTCCCCCCGGTCAGAAGCTGCTGGCGATAGCAGGAGGTGGGTGGCCTTTGCTTGCTCTCTTAACGCTCTCCTCAATGGAAACCCAAGGCGAATTTTTTGTGCTGAAATTGCTCTGATTTATACCTTTCCTGCAAAGAAACCGATTTGCGGATGCTTTTGCACGTGGGCAATACCAAGACTGTGCAGCAGCAATATCCGTGTTTTAGGCAAGGCAGGGAGAATTCAGTCTTAATACCACTTAGTGCTAAAATTACCTCGGCTACTCTTTTTGTTACTCTGATAAGGTTTATTTGTGCGGCTTTCTAGGACATCAAGGTTTTGCATTATCCACAATCCATCAGTTTAATTCCCTCTTTAAAGCAGTGATCATGAGCCTTAAAGTAGAAAAAAGCAAGCAGGGAGCTTATTTCCAGCCTGGGGCATTGCAGCTGCAGGCACCAAGTTCTCCTGGAGGAAAACCACTTGGGCTGGTCATGCCCCACCAACAGTCTGGGTCTTTTGGGCAAATCCCAGTTTTTTTGGAGCAGTCGTTTTATGCAGATGAACTTTAGGGCTTTGCGGATAAGGAGAATTTCTTTAGGAGCCAACTGTGGGCTGGTTTTGCAGAGCTGGTGGTGGTATCTGCTCTGCTTGGGCTTGGATGGAGCTCGTGATTTCCAATACCTGCCTGGAGTCGCTTCCTTTGGGTCTTTTCTCTGTCTCCGTTCGCAGGTAACGGGGAAAGTGGGAATATCTGAAGGGCAGGGTGGGTTTTGGAAGACGATGCTGCCCAAAGATATCGAGGTGAGTGGGGATGGTTGGGTGCTCCTCACCTCCCTGGGTGCAGAAATGCCGCATTATTGACGGCCAGAGGTCAACTCAGGGTGGGTTTGTGACAAAATCTGGTCTTTTTCTGGGTGAGGAGTATGAGATGTTTAATAGAGTTGCCAGTGAAGGGGAATGGAACGCAGGGGTGGTGCCCTGTGGAGAGTAACCATCAGTCTGCTGATGGGGACAAGGTACGGGGTGGTGAGTAAACCTTAAAAATCTGGAGCTGGTGTTCGTTTGGGCTGGATTCTGGATTTAGGGTGAATGTCGCTCGATTGAAACTGTTGCGGTTGATTTAATGCGGGTTTCTTTTATGTGATTTCGCATGAATTTTGGTCTAGAGGACTCAATGAATTGCGGTCTCTTGTCATTTCACTGGTGCTTTTGGTCCCTCTTTGCCCAACGTGCTGAATCCTGCTTTGGTAACCATATAGAAAACTCAAGAATAAAATTTAAGGGGAGGATAAAGCCAAGAGGTTCCATTACACTTGTGCAGAGCTTGACCAAGGACCAGAATATATTAAACATGCTGCAGAGTGAGTTTCTTTTTGCAGGATTTTACAACGTTAGGCAATTACAGAGCATTCTTTAAGAAGATTATAATTCTGCCTCCAGGACGGACCTTTCTGCAAGGGCATCCCGATCCAGGCTGGGGCAGCTCTCCGGTGCATTGGGTTGAACCAGGTCGTTAGCGTTGTAGCAGCATTAATTACCCCGAAAGCAAAAGGTTAATTTGAAGTTTTGTGGGTTGCAGGGAAGAGCAAAGCCTTTAATTTGGTGCCGTCGTGTAGATGCAGCAGAAAAATGTATTTTTGCAGGAGTGGTTGGTGAAAGCGGTTGGGGGTGCTGGGTCCAAGGGGGTGCTGGGTCTGTGAGTGCCACTGCTTTTTGGAAGCCAAAATAAAAGCAAACCTTCATGTATCTTGTATTGATTTTCCTACTGTATCCTGCGTTTGTTTTGTTAAGGCTGGGAAGATGTAGATTTGTTGAAATGAATTATTAAAAAAGCCGTACCTCGGATTTCCTTCCAGTCTGTGAAAGCAAAGCATGTCCTCCTTTGCTATGATACAGCTGCTTTTTCATCTTTTTTTTGTTCCGAGGAAGCATTTCCAAGCAGCGGGCACGTAGTTACCGCTCCGCAATAACTCAGCGAACATCCCATTTCTGCAACAGATCTTCTGAGAGCAGCCGGAATCAATAGATGGTGTTTGTTTATTTTGATACAGCAAAGCGAGGGGGGAAGAAACAATCAGGCAGGTGAGGGAAAACAAGAGCTTTAGCAGATTTTGTTTATATGGAGTTGTTGAGCTTGTTTCTATTAAAACCAAATATAAATAGGGAAAACGAAAGCGCCCATCAGATTGGATTCACGTTTCCAGCGCGGATTCAAAACGCACAGGGTGTTCCTGAGCACAAAGACCGCCTTTCATATCCGCCTCAAAGGGAAGATTTGTGCTGTTCTTGCTGGCGCTCCCCGGGGAATATTTGAATTATTACACCCTGGCTGGTGTTCCCACCTGCTGCTGGTGGCACCAGCAATGAGCACACCAGAGAAATAAACAGGGCCGCAAACCTTGGCGGCCTGCGGGATCATATATGTTCTATATTTTCCCTAGAATGGTGACTACCCATGCAAAATGCTGTTTCAAATTTACCCCCGCTTGCTCGGTGCAGCGGGAGCTGCTGTGGCTTTGTGGTTTCTTTTCATGTTTTTTTTGTTTTCTGAATGGTCCTATGGCTTGTCCTGCTGCAGAGCCCCCCAAAAACCCCGAATTTTGCCCCCCATAAACGCTCACCTAAGCCCTGATGCTGATGGGAGCCAGATTAGGAGGAGAAGGCAGAGACCTTGGAGCATCGATTTGGTTTATGGTGTAATTAGCGCTGGTCAAATTAATCACGGGAAATAAAATTTTCCCATGAATTTAGCTCTTTTAATCACCACCATTCAGGTTTCTGCGCTGGCTGCTCACCTGTTTCTAGCCCGGGTCGATAATTCCTCGCCCAGCAGATAATTCGCACACCACCGTGTGGGTGGTTATTTGCCACGGGCTCGGTCTTTGCTGGGTTTATCGTGTTGTCATCCCCCGGTCGAAGGGATGGAGTTGCAAACATCAGGCGCTGTCATCTGCCCATGGATGTGAATAAACCTATCGATCAAAGTATTAGAGCCGGACGGCAGTGATGGAGAAGCCGGTGCAGCCTCGTCTGAGCATCAAGTGTCTGGGGGGCTGTTCCATTGTGCCTGTACATACGATAAAATGGGAATTTTCCCTCTTAATGTCACTTATCCGTTCTCCCTTTAGCAAAGGAAGGGGGAGAATCTCTCTAAATCCCTTATTAAAATTGGAGTTTGCTTCCAGTTCCGATGTCGTAGCGAACTTCGAACATCTCGTGATGCTGTTGGACCAGCTGCCCTTTAAAAGCTGCAGCCCCTTGTTTTTAATACCAGCTCGCTGAGGAGCATTAAGCAGAGCAGAGAGGAGCACGTACATCTCGTTTTCACTTGGATATAGCAGGCATGCAGAAATTATCACCAATTAAAGCGCATTTGACATGATACAAGGCAAACGTGCTCGGGCACGTTCCTTCCTTGTGTTATTGGAGAGGTTTGTAGGGTATTAAATTGCCCTGTGGGTAGGGGAAAGACATCTGGGAGAGTCTGCACCCCCAAAAACACATCTTGCAGCTGTATCCCCCATCCTTGCAACCCCAGAAAGGTAAAAGTCACCCGGATTTGGAGAGATGGGGTATTTGCCAGGAGGGATATGCAGTACCCGGGGTCGGATTTGCTGCATCCGTGTGTCCAGAACGCTGCCGGCATGCTGAGCATCTGAATTTAACGCATCTCCCTCTCGGGTTGCCCCTTGCTGTTTAAAGGTTTATCCCTGTGCAAAAGCAGGAAGAAAAATGGGGTTTTGTTGTAAGCGCGTTTCAAAGAGACTTTGTAGATAGGGATCTTCCCTTCATCACTATGCTCGCAGCGATAGAGCAAGAAGGATGGGAAAAAGAAAAGAGTGAGAAACCTTGAACAGTCTTGGCTGTTTTGGCTTCCCTGGAGGTGTGGGAAGCGCAGGGGTGGGTGCTGCCTGGTCTGCCCCAAAATTGGGGTCCCCTGCCCTAAAATGGGGGTCTCCTGCCCCCAAATGGCAGAGCCACAGCTCATGGTGGTCAGCAGTTTCCCAGCCATGGGATTAGGATTTGTGGCTGGAGGTATTTAAGAGTCTAATGAGACTAATGAACACGGGCTGGGATTTAGGAAGGTAGCAGTATTCAAAGGGACTTTCAGTGGGATTTAGGCACCTTAGCTGGCTTAGGTGCTTGTGAAAATCCCGCTAAGCTCTTAAATACCTGCTGAAAACGTGCCCTGAAGTGAGGGATCCCGTCCTTCCGCGTGTCCCCAGGCACACGGATGTAGGGGTGCAAAGGGGGGAATCCTCCTCGCTCCCCAAATTAGTCCCTGGCTGCCAGGATGGAACAAACCTGAGCCCCTGAGCCTTGTCCTGAATCATCCCATCTTTACCTCAAACAGCATCCGAGGGGGCAGACACACTCTTAATTTTAAATGATGAGTTTTTTCCGTTCATACCACCCTCAGCAGAGTTTTTTTCCCCATTTATTCTCAGTCTTTCTACATCACCTCCCTTTCTGGTGGCTTTTGGCTGGAGCGGAGCTGTTTCAATGAAAACCCCAACCGAGCAGGAGCTCTTGGGATGAAATGCAAAAGCCAAATTGCCCTAATGTGGGGTGGGAATGAGCTGGAGAAGCGCTCTGGGTCATCAGAGCGGTGCCAGAGATAATTGCAATTAGGGTAACGTCTTCAACTGAACTTGGGAAATAAGTAAAGAGGATAAAGTTGAGCTGGAAACCAAAGGTGGGACCGGATGGCTGTGGGAATTGCTGGTGGGATTTGGGAGCTTCCCAGCTGCGGGTTGGTGGTTCCTGCCTGGGTATGGAGCTGCCGGGGGGGTTTTCTCAGTATAAAGAGGGTCGGGAGCTGGTGTTGGTGTGTGCATCGCCTGGGGGTGGTTTTTCCCTTGCTGGGGAACAGGGAACAACAAACAGCCCCTGGAGCTGCTGTTTGTTGTAGCAATAGCCCCTGGTGCAGGTTTGGAGGAGGTTTGTGTGGGAGCGTGTGCCATCCCGGCTGCTGGAGCAAAGCACAGCCAAGAAGCAGGAAAAAAATTAAGTTAAATATCTAGGGGAAAAAAGAAAATGAGGCGTTTGAAGCGTGCTGGGGCTGGGCGGTGGCGCTTTGCGTGTTGGCCGCCGCTTTCTTTAGCAGATCGCTTCCCGTGTGTATTCGCAGCAACCTCTGCTTGCAGGTTAGGGATACGTCTCGATTTGTTTGGCTGCTTTAAACGCAGCTCAGAGGAGAATATGAGCTGCTTTTAAACGGGTGCTGCAGTAATTTGGCGAATCCCAGGCTTGGTTTAAATCCCAGTATTACTGCGTCCAGGGAGTTTAGGACAAACCTGTAAAAAGGTGGAAATGTGGGGAGTTTTAGGGGCTGGAGGGGACCCGGTATTTGCTGAAGCAGCATTGCAGGTCGCGGCTGCACGGTCAAATTAACTTCATTTACGAAAAAGGAGATGGAGGGAAGAGAAAATAAGTCAAACAAGCCCTTTCCTCCATCTCCTTTTTCATAAATGAAGTTGATTTGATACGCAGATCACCAAAAAAAAAAGTTTGGAAACACAAATGTCTATTTCTTGGAGTTTTCAGGGAGTTTTGTAATTTAAATGCTATCCTAGGAAAATGAAGTGAACCATAAGCTGCAAGCGGCTTGATTTAAATCCCGGTATTACTGCTTCCAGGGAGCAGAGCTGGAGTTTAGGACTAACCTGTAAAAAGGTGGAAATGTGGGGAGTTTTAGGGGCTGGAGGGGACCCGGTATTTGCTGAAGCAGCATTGCAGGTCGCAGCTCTGGGTCTGGAGACTTCTTATCTCCTCTGTCCATGATCCAACATGTGCTTTTTAACCACGCTCCGGTACAGCTCGTTTTCCCCCTGCTTATTCCCACCGCGCTTTATTCCGGGTTGGAATAAGGCGCTGGTTGCTGTCAGCAGAGGCGGGGGCAGCTCCTTGACCCCCCCATCCCTGTGTTAAGCTGTTCAGATGGGATTCGCTCAGGTTTGGTTTCTCGGGGTGGCTTTTTGCAGGAACCAAGCCTCTTACCTGCAGCAAAACTTTGTGCACGGTCGCTTACGTCAGGAGGCGAAGCCTCCGGGGTTTATCTCGCGGCGGATAAAATATTCCTTTCAAATGAGCTTGGCAAACTAATGAGCGAGGCAGAAATACAGATTGTGTTTGCTAATGGTAGCGCAGTTGCCAAAGAATGTCTGAAACCGCTATTCACTGGGAGGGAAATTCCTCTCTTTCATGTGAAGATGTTTGAGCTGGAAAGCCCAGGATCGTGGCTTCTCTGGAAAGCCGCTTCTTGGCCTGAATTTTGGTGCGGTTTTTTGGAGGGGGGAGTTAATTCTGCTGTGCTGAAGGAGAACCCGAGGCAGCCAAACCCTCGCTGGTGTTGGTTCCCAGTGAGATCCTCTGGAGTTCAGCAGGTCTTTAGGCAGCAGAGACCAGAGAATCGTAGAATGGCTGGAAAAGCCCCTCAAGATCATGGAGTCCAACCGTTCCCCACCCCTGCACTGCCCCATGTCCTGAGAACCTCATGTCCGTCTGTCCAACCCCTCCAGGGATGGTGACTCCAGCACTGCCCTGGGCAGCCTGTTCCAATGCCCCACAGCCCTTTGGGGAAGAAATTGTTCCTAAATCCAACCTCAACCTCCCCTGGTGCAACTTGAGGCCGTTTCCTCCGGTCTTCTCGCTTGCTGCTTGGATAGAAATGACATCTGTGCTTTTCTCTGTTGCACCCCGGCCGCTCCGGGGACGGAACTGATGCCTTGCTGCACCAGGAAAGATGATTTTGGAGCTAAATCTGGTTAGACAGCATGTTCCCCAGATCCCACATCCTCCTTGGCTTGTTATTTTTGCAATGTTGAATGTCTTGTTACACTAAGCATCACAAAGTTTCCTGACCTTGCGTAGTTTCCGCTAAGGAGGAGCGATGCTGCCTCGCCAAAGCAATATATGCATTTAGATACATAGTAATCCAAGGCAATATAAGTATTTAGATACGTAGTAATGCGTAGTGGTCATTTTGGGGTTGCATGGTGGTTATTTTAGGCTTGGGGATCCCTTGGGACGTGTGGATCCCTCAGCTGGGGCTGAGCATCCCGGCAGCTGATCCACCTCCTGCATTCCCTGAATCTGCTGGGGACCAGTCCTGGGTTTCCATTTGGAAACAGGGTTTGGCTTTGAAGTTACTGTTTGCAGCTTTGGGGATAGATAAGAGGAGAGCAGGGGGATGGGGAGATGGTTGGGAATATTCATGTGTTGGATTATATCTTGCAAATATTATATTTTTGGAGGACGCTTGCTTCCCCCCTCCCCTTGTTTTGGGTGTTAATTTAAAACATGCTTTTGATTTCAAATTAAACCATTTAAATTCACAAGGTCTCCATGTATATAAATGTACATTAGGCTGCGTGGAATTATGCTCGGGAATCCCTCCGTGGTGCATCGCTCGTGTCGCAGGGTCCGCAGGGGCTGGTGGAAATGTGATGTGCATCCTGAAGCAGCTGTAAAATCCTACATAATTGAGTCAATATTACACAGGGATTATGCCCTCTTATGGAATTCCCCCCGGTGTGGCAGAGGTGCATGTCTCCATCGCACCGTTAGTCTGCGTTTCTCCTCGAATAAAGCTCCGCTCAAGGAGCTGTTGAAGGAGCAAGAAGTACAGGGTGTTTCAAAAAGATGGGCCCGATTTCAAGGATATAACGGTTTCAAATTGGGCCCATCTTTTCGCAACACCCTGTGCTTGTTCTGCAGAAGATGAGGGGGGAAAACAATCAGTTTGCAGCCCTTGGAAAGGCCTGAGCATCCTCTTTGTCAAGCTGCCAGCCTCCCATATCCCTCCCTTGCTGAATATTGCCGAGTATAAAAGGGCTGTAATTATTAAAATGGTGTGTATAGGAGAATTTAGCCTCTCGTTCCAGTTGTCCTAATGACACTCTAACAGCCGGTGTGGAAGATAATAGGCTTTGTGACAATTACACAGCCGGGGAAGCGCCGTATGTGGATGGTTGGGATGCAGGCTGGGAGCGGGGCCGTTCTGGGCGGTTTTGTTAACGCACAGCTGCCGTGTGCAGTGTTTTGGCAGCAATCGCAGAGCTGCCCATCTCGGCCGGGCACGGGGTTCGCTGCTGGGTTCCTCCATCACCCCCGATTCTGCATCCCTGAGCCCAAGGGGATGCTGCTGGGCACCGAGCTCAGCGTTTCAGTTACCTTTATACCCCACTATCGCTTCTTCAGAGCATGCACTGTTATTCATTTCCCAAAAAAACCCGTAGATATCTAAAAATTAAGCTTGTAACTCACATTTTTATGCCAATGTACCCCGCCATTCACTGAGGCTGTTGGGGATAGGGCCATGGCATCCTTACATACTTAACCATTACACCAAAAAAAAATTAGAAGGGATGTGTTTGTGTTAGGATAAATAGCCTTGAAAAAAGTGATTGCCGTCCCGTTTTCTCTCTGAAAGCACATCAAGTGTTCATGCCCCTGAGTGCCTGGGAATGCTTCACTGTTTGCAACAGGTTTGCCAGTTCTCCTGCGTTTTCCCTGCATCTTTCCTTAAAAATCTGGTGTACTAAAAAAAGAAGAATCTTTTATTAATCGCAAATCACTTTCCCGCAGCAGAATAGTTGTGGTTGCAATTCCCCAGGGGGACTTAGCTGAAGTAACTACGTTAAGCACCGCAAATAACATCCAGTCCTCCCCTATTTATAGCTGGGGAGAGTTTCTTTTGGACTCGTTTTCTCTGGAGATGCTGGGCTGGGCCGGCTTATAGATGCTTTTCTAAGAAACCAAAGCCACGGGACACCCAATTTCCAGGTGTCTGTTCCCAAAATTCCCAGCATGCAGGTCCCGTCGTGCTCTTCCATTGCTGTATTTTGATTTTTCTCCGCTTGCCAAACCCTGGAAAAGCGGCGTTCGCTGGATTCCCCTGGAGCCCTGTTTTCCTTCCCCGAATGGAGCCGGATCAAATAATATCTCTCTGCCACGCTTTGGAGATAAGGCAGGAAGCTGAGCAAACCTGCCGCTATCTCTGTTTTAATTTTTATTTGCAAATAGCGTCGAGCCAATGCCTCTCCGCTTGGATCAGCTCCTCTTATCGGAGGGATTATAACTGGCTCACTAAACAATATTATCCCTGTATAACCCGCAGCAATCTTTCAGGAGGATTTTGCAAGTGGCTGAAGAACAGGGTAAAATCTCTGGCTGTAGGATTAATTGGTATAAAATCAAGCTGGTGTTTAAAAAAACGAAACAAGTGACTGTATTTCCATTTGTTTCCTCTTGAGTGATCCCTCGGTGGCTCCCGCAGCTTGGAAATGTGCAATACTGCAAGTTTGGGACTTCGGGTGTCCAAAGCGTTTGCTCTTGGGCGCTGCTGTAAGCCTGCAGTTTTTAGAGAAGGGATATTTTTGCATTTATAGGTCGTGTCCCGCTGCGGATGCTCTGGGGCTGTTCTTCATCTGCATCCCTGGTCCCTGCTGTGCTCCAGGAGCTGTCGTGCTGCTGCTCTGCAGCTCTGCTGGGCAGATGGGTTCATACCTGGGTTTGGCAGCCCAGGGCATGAAATTTTAGGAAAAATTGACTGGATATTAGGAACAATTTCTTCCCCAAAGGGCTGTGGGGCATTGGAACAGGCTGCCCAGGGCAGTGCTGGAGTCACCATCCCTGGAGGGGTTGGACAGACGGAGATGAGGTTCTCAGGACATGGGGCAGTGCCAGGGGTGGGGAATGGTTGGACTCCATCATCTTGAGGGTCTTTTCCTACCAAAATGATTCTATGATTTTCTTGCCAAATCTATTTTTTTAAGCTTTGGAAACTCAGTGCGGATTCCGTTAGTGGTTTTCTTTTCGCTCGCTGAGCTGCTGGTATCGAATACGAGCGGGCAGGCCGGGTTACCCAAGAGGTTTTGGTTTCCGTGTTGACCGTTCGCTCTTTTTCTCCCTCCAATAAAAGGAAATCGATAGCAGTGAGCAGCACCAAATAGCTGTGCCGTGCACGATTGGATTCTTGTCCCAGGAACCGGCTGTGATTATCGGTTGTCTTTGCACTTTGAATTTTAATAGCGTTAACCGTAGCGTAGTCGTGTTATTTTAAAATCCCGTCTAACGTTACAAAACGCAGAAGCAGGCACCGCTTGGGTTGTGTTTTTCTCCTCCCTCGCCTGCAGAAATCGCAACCAGAATTAAGAGACAGATTTTGAAGGTTAAAACTTCCCAGATTGTTTCCCTCTCAGTTGTCATTTCGGGACGGTTTTGTTTTCTTTCCGATTGCATCAAATATTTGTAATCCTGCGGGGACTGTGGTGAGAGGGTGAATCTCACTCAAAAGGAAAAAAAATAAAGGGATTTTTTAAAAATAATTTCTGTAGCATAGCTGGGGGGAAATTGGTGCAAAGAGCAGTTACCAACCACGGCTCAGCCTGGCGAAGGTTGGGGCCTTGTTCCGCGGTCCCTCTTCTGATTCCTTTTAATTGGGTATTTGAAGCATCGCCCCATACTTTCATATTTAGGAATATTGAGCTGTCAGATGGAGACCTTTCCCCCAGCCTCCCTTTTAGACTTTTTAAATTTTTCTTCTCCCTCTGGTCTTGCAAGCAGCCCCAGGAGAGGGGGGTGTCCCAGCACCCATGGAGCACAAAACAGCCGAAATATTGAAAACCTCCCTGTCTTGCTAAGGAAAAACAAGAAAATAGCTTTGAACAATTTTGAGCCTTTGCAATCTGGTTTTACCCCAAAACGCCCCTTAATTTCATGCCCCCCTTGCAAACGCCTCGTGCCGAGCGTCCTTTTCCCACGCGCTGTTGCTTGCACCAAATCAGCCGCATTGCGTTTGCTCCGCCATGGCTTATTTTTCGTCTCCAGCTCCCTGCGTTACTGCTTTCTATTCTTATTTTTATTGGCCTGATCTTTTCAGTACAACAATATTTTTTCTGGGGCAGTGGCCAGCACTGAGGGTCCCGTGGGGGTAGAAAAAGCACCCGACGCTGAAACCTTTATGCGAATAAATAGGAAACATCATCTTTATTTTTTTGTGTCTTGCTTAAATAATGCATTGAAACCTCATCCTCGAGTTACTGTTCTTGATCACATTTAGTTTTGAGTTAATACAATTGCTTCTTGGGTAGCCGTCTCCTAGGATCGTTTATTACCATTTGAGTTTTCTAACTATAGCTATTTGAAAATCATGGTTCGGGTTATAAAGCGTATTTGGAAGAGATAAGGATTCCTTTTATTTGCTTTGGTTTCTGAGCTTGCGCAGTACACGGTGGGGAGTGGAATGCCAAGGTATTTTATTAATAAGGGGAGGTTGCGAACTTTTATTTATAAGCCGAAAGCCAAGATTTCTATGCGTCCATTTGAGTTAAGAAACTGAAGTTTGGGATGGGAAAGAAAAAATAATACAAACCTACCAAATACTGTGGTATTTGTGATGAAGTAATGAAAATTGGCAGCTCCTGTTGCTGCACATCTTGCTCCAATCATCTCTCTCCTCTTTTCCTCTTTTATCCCGGCATAAACTCACATTCCATCTCTTTTTGCCCGGTATCCATCATTCTTCTTGGCCATATGCTGCATCCCAGTGCTGATGCTGGGAATATCCAGGATGTCACGTCGGAGCCAGGATCCTGCTTTTTTTTAATTTAAAAAAAAATATTACTTTTTCAGATTTTGCTTTTATATATTTTCTTTTCCGAGCCCTGGGTTTGCCTGGTGCAAAGCGCTGATAACTTGAGGAGAGTGGCTGCCTGGCCGGCTCCCCGCTCCGCGAGCTCAGATTAATACAAAGCTGTCGCTTTTATTAACTTTGCAACCTCCGTGCGTTATTTAATTCCAGGCAGGCACCGAGCGCGGCCCTCCAAGCTTTAAATGGCTTTTTCAGCCTTTGTGCGTGCATTCGCGTGCGGTGTGACACTGCTCATCACAGCACTCCCATTGAGTAACACTGTGGGTATTTCAGAGGAAAAAAAGCACATTTTTGATAGCAGTTGGCGTTTGGCTCCCCGTTTTCAGCCTGTTGGTACCAATTTGGGGTCTGTTTGGTCATTTTATGGGGTAGGTGAGTTTCATTGCGGTCGGATGTGCTGGAATATTTCACGTGGTGGTCAGTTTTTGGTGTTTTATATATAAATGGTTGAAAACCTCCAGGCGTTTTGATTTTTGTCCTTTACCTCTTGGCGGGGACAAACCAACTTTGCTGCGAAGGAAGTTTTAATAAACATGGTTTGGAAGTTCAATAAGCGGCGTATAAATAAAATGTATCTCCCTTGCTGCTTAGGCACTTGGAAAGACCTTTAGGTTTATTGTTCTTTTTTTTATTTTGGGAGGTAAAAGGCTTTTGGAAATAGGATTCTGAGTCACTTGAGCAGGGAGGAAGCTGCTGGGTGCTGCCCTGCGCCGTGCTGCCCGTCTCCCTGCTGCACTGCAGTTATTTTTGATCTATTATACATTGTTCTCAGTAGAATTATTCTGCCCCCAGCCTGTAGATAAGGGCTGATGCTAAATGAATTTGAGCTTTTCCTTGAAGGTTAAATTGCTGCCTTGCAAGTTGGCGAGTAAGGCAGGGAGATGCTTTCTCTCCATCCCCTCCGCGAATGTGGGATTCAGCCCTGACCTGGCAGTTTTGTGGAGCGTTACTTGAAAAAGGCGAGTATTGTACTGAAATACTGCGTTTTGTCCTCAGAATTGGCTGCGCTTTTTTGTTAAGGTGCCCGCCCTGGTGTGTGGGCTCTCGGGTGGGATCCTGCAGCACCGGGGGAGGAGGCACGGAGGGGGTTTTAAAGTCGTAAATGTGGGAAATCTGCCTGTAGGCAGCCCGGGATGCGTTCCCGTGGGATGCAGGGGGCAGCGGGGGGATGTGGCATTTTTGGGTGCTCCTTAAAAACAAAGCCTCGGCTTGTAACCCCCTTTGGAGCAGAGCAGCTGTGGAATTTTGGCAAAATAGTGCCCAGTTCATGGTGATGCTGATCCTGCAGACCAGATTCAGCCCAGCCTTGGCGTTGGCATCTTCTGCGGGTGTGAAATCCATAACTAACGGCAGCAACGCGGCTGCTGTTCTTGTCCTGAGAAGGATTAGGATGGAAGTATCTGTGGAAAACATCCAGAAAACGTGGCTGTTGGCCGATTTGCCCAGAGGTTCGTTTTTCAGCGAAATGACAGTGTATTTAACACCGGCTTTGCTGACGAGGAGCGGGTTGGCGATGGGAAGGCTACCCTGGGGTACATTGGATGCGTTATTTTAGGCCGTATATCTCTGGGGGCTTCCCCTTGAGTCCTGGAGTTGTTTCTCGGGTATTATTTATAACTTGGATGGAAGGGGTTGGTCACTTCAGTGAACCCGGCAGCGTCGGACCCTTGCAGCTCTGGCATCTGCACGAGCATCCCTGGTCCAGATGTGGTCCAGCGCACCAGGGATGCAGGAGATGCAGGAGATGCAGTAAGTCCGTCCAGCCCAGCATCTCTCCACAGCGCAATGGTTTTTGTGCAAGTCCTTCTGTCGGTGGGTAGTGTTGGTTAACAAACACGGCTGCCGCAGGTTTTTAGAAGCTGTTAGCATGAACCATTAACTCTTCCTTTTAATTATTCAGGTTGCCTCTTTTAAATTTCTTTTTTAAGTGGAGCTAATAGGCTTTGCAGAGGAGGCTTCCAACCACAGCGGTTCCTCCCCGGAGGAGCTCTGTTTGTGCATCGCCAGCTAATCTCTTTTCTTCATTATCCTTTATCTTTCTTGAGCTGATTAATTGCTTTCAATTGATTTATAAATATTCTGTTGATATGCGCAGCGGACGGGAGGGGAATGGAATATGTCCGGGCACATGGGGTCATTGATTCGTGCAGCCCCCCCGGGCTGTCCTAACCTGCCTTGCAAAGCCGAGCGATTTCAGCCAGCCTTTATTCCTTTTTTTTTGATGATTATTATTTTATTTTTTTATTTGCAATTCCTGCAAGCAACCAAAAATTGCCCCGTAGCATCATTTTGAGTCTGTGCACATGAACTTGCTTTTTGTGGTGCTGGTTGATTGGGATGTTGGGCACAATCAAGAGCATGCAGAGATGGGTTTTGTGCATGAAAATCTCCTCTCAAATTTGTATCTGACCGCTGCACATGGCCCCAAAAATGTGAGGGGGTGCAGCATTCATACCTGCAACTCTGGGGCTGGTCTCTGCCCAGCATCCCCTCCGTGCACAAACTGGTCCCAGTGCCTCGTGCCCAGTAAGCAGCAGGTCTGGGGTACAGGAAAATGGGGTTTGCATAAAGTTTGCTCATATTCCATCAATGCGGCAGGTCGCGGATGGAGCAGATGTCCTAAAAAGATGGTTTCCATACTGGATTCCCTACTGCGCATATATATATGTATATAGATACAAACATATTGCTGGAGTGGTTAATGAAGATGGATCATTAGGATTGTTTTTTGAAATTCTCTTGAAGCTAAAGTGCAGCATCAAAAAAATAATTTTAAAAGGCGGTAACATCTGGTTCGTAAAATAGTGTCCAAATTCAGAGGTGGGTCGCCTGCCTTCAGCCCCGTTAAAATCAAGGATGTCATTGGGGATGCAGAGTGGCTTTTAGAAACGGGAGCACATTTTTACATATGGATAAATCATTAACCTTTCCTGGTAGGATTCACAAATCTCGGCAAGAAAAGGTTCCCAAAAGTTTGAGACCAACTCTGGGTTTTGTTGCTGTTCGGTTTATTATTACGTTGATTTATTATTATGTTGATTTATTGTTCTTCTCTTTCACCGTGAAGTGGCTGGTGGCACAGGCACAACCTCAGCGTACAGCAACTGAGTTACATGTTGCTAATTAGAGATTGCCAATCGAGCGGGCTGTTTTAGCAGCCCAGGCTACCACTTCATCGTATGTTGTGTAATTTCTTTGCCATCCTATATGGTAATGTATTCGCCGCAGCATGGCATAGGATGCGGTTCGATGAATAATGTAAAACCCCGAATAACACTGAATCTATATTAGATGCGCTTCCCCCCCCCGGCGCTATTTTAAAAAGGAAAATATTGATTCTGCTGGGGTTCAGCGGTTCAGAGCTCAGGCAGAGCCCACGTTTCGCTGGTCGATACCCAAGCCGGGTGGCCGACCGTGTCCTGTCCCCTCCACGGCTGCAAGTGACGGGTTTGGTGACGTCCCGCGCCGCCCTCGTTAGCGCTGACGAAGCTGGCGAGGGCAGGATGGAGCCGGTGCCGTTTGCAGCTGGATCCAGATGTGGCCGGAGCACCGCGCTGGTGCCGCCCCCCTCTTACCGTCTTTGAATGCTAATTAGGATGGATAATTTATATTTGTTTTCTTATTTTTCTTTTTACCGAATTCACCCTGTTCTGATCTGTATCACCTATTTTTGCAGGCCTTTATCTTAGCCTCATTACAGCCTTTTAGCATTTGAATGAAAATATCGCAAGGAAGCCAGAAGTTGTTAGGCACAAAACGTCTGTGATAACAACCGTAATTCTAGTGATAAAATAAAAAACGCAAGAGAAATAACCCTGTTGAGTTCAGGAAACTACCAACTGAGATTGCAGCTGGGACTGGCACGATGATGTTTTGTCCTTTACTCGTTACTTTTTTGCCTCTTTAGTTTGCAAAGAGCTTTTACGATGCTGTTTTTAAGAAGGGGAAAGTCACTGTGCATGGCCTGGGTAGGGACATAAAGCCAAAACGCTGTATTTTTCTCTCGGTTGAGGCTTTAATTAATCACTACAAACAACTCTGCGCAACGCACGTGTGATTTTGGGGAGCTTAAAATACTCCGGCGGTGCTGGAGGAGGCGCCAAGCGGTGCCAAGTTCCTGAATGGAAATTACTCTTCCCTTCCTCCGCTCCTGGAGCCAGATCTGCGATAATTAATCCTTCGCCTCGCACGTCACGTTTCGCAACCTCGCCACCGTGGGTTTGGAACTGGGTAAAAAGCAGACGGAGGTTCCCCGAAGCGCCTCCGAAATTCCCAGCCGAGCGCTCGGTGACAACGCCAATTTGTCGGGAGTGAAGTGTTTGAGAAAAATGTGTCATTTTTTCGGAGAAAAGTTTTATTTGAAAGAGAAAGGAGGGGGAGAATAAAAAAAGAGACCGGCGCTGTTTCGAAACATCTCCTCAGTTTATTTTTGGGGTTTTCTTTGCGAGAGACAGGGTGGGGAAGGGAGTTTCCACACGCGTGGGGAAATGTTTTTGCAAGTTTTTCTGGAAGTAGGTGGGAATTTGGTCCAGGAGACTGTGTATGGGATGCTTGGGGGGGGCAGCCCATATGCCAGGGGTCTCTTCAGCTGCGGCCTCCTCCACATCATCCTACTGAATCAAGCTTTGGGATTGAACTTTTATGCAACCCGCCTCTGAGACAAACGGAGCTCAAACAGCTGGATTTTACCAGGTTTTGTGTCGATGATTTTTCCCTTGAGATTACAGATTGGCTTGGGGTTGCATGGAAATTAGGATGTGGGGAACAATTTCTTCCCCAAAGGGCTGTGGGGCATTGGAACAGGCTGCCCAGGGCAGTGCTGGAGTCACCATCCCTGGAGGGGTTGGACAGACGGAGATGAGGTTCTCAGGACATGGGGCAGTGCCAGGGGTGGGGAATGGTTGGACTCCATGATCTTGAGGGGCTTTTCCAACCAAAATGATGCTGGAGTCACCATCCCTGGAGGGTTGGACAGACGGAGATGAGGTTCTCAGGACATGGGGCAGTGCCAGGGGTGGGGAATGGTTGGACTTGATGGTCTTGAGGGGCTTTTCCAACCCAAATGATTCTGTGATTCTATGAAATCCAGATTTCGGACACCGACCTCTTCCCGCCCCAGCATCCCAGTTAGGTGCAGTGTCAATGCCATCTCCGGAGGGGACGCTGCACAAGCAAAGCTCCTTGTCGTGTCACCTCCATCCTGACATGAGATCGTAGGTTGCTCTAAAGCAAGGAAAGGAAACCCAGACCCCAACCCCAATTTAACAGCACCCAGAGCGTGTCTGTCGCGTGAAGCAGCGACACGCTCAGCACCCATCCCGCCTGCACCCTGCAAACCCAGCCAAGGCGTGCGCCACCTTCTCATTAAGCAGCACTCTTTTTCCATGCACCTTCCAAAGGGGTTTTTAATCAAGCAGGAAGGGGCAGAGGAATCCCTGCGAGCGGCTCTGGGAGCTCGGAGCTTCTGCAACGCCCGTGACACAGACACCGCGTCCCTGTGCTTTGGTGCGGGGTCAGCACCGCTCTGCACCGTCCCGCGGCAGATCACCCCGAGAGGTGCGCGGTTCCCTTTGCACTGCACTTTTTAGTCAAGGAGAATTAAATTAGCACGTTCCCCCAAACCCAGCGGTGGTTCCTTGCGGTTGCTGTGGCCACCGCGATGTCCCCTCTGTATTGGGAGCCGAGTCGGCCCGGCCGGGCGCGCTGCGACTCGATCCCCAGGGAGGGGAGTTGTGCAAACCGGGAGCGATGGGAGGTGATGCAGCAACCAAGAGCGGAGCTTCTGTGGGCTTGGAGGTGGGCGATGCAGGGGTTGGGACGATGGGGACACGACGTGTCCCGGTGGTGATGCTGCCGACGGTGCCGTGCGTGCACCGGGCTGCCTGCAACGCGAGCGGTGTCAGTGCCAGCCCGTTGTGTGCACCGGGGCTGGTTGCAAAACAAAACTAAGTCCCTTCCCCTTCCCAGGTGGGACAGGGAAGGGAGCACAGCCCAGCAGCAGGACATGGGGCTGGGAAGGACCTGGTTTATTGACCCAAGCGTGTTTGGTGTGTGAGATGACTGTGGTTGCATCTTTTCCTAGCCAGGAGCAGCTTGTGCTTCCTGCAGTTACGCTCTGCCACCCACTTCTCAGAAGGGTCGAAGCCCGTGTTTGCGGGGTGTGCCTCAGTTTCCCCATGCCTAAGATGCTGATATAGGGCGGGGAGCTGGGTTCACAGTGCCTGGCTGTGGCTTCGTGTGCCAGGTGCTCGTGGAAAATAGCATATGGTGATTATTATTATTTTTTTCCATCTCAGCCCTGAGCGGTGCGTGGTTGGGCAACGTCCGTGTGTCCGTCCTCGCCAGCCCAGGTAGCAGCAAAGAGACTGGCCCAAATTCATACACCAAAGTGCTTCTGCCCAGGTCTTCACCTCTGTGGTGGAGTGAATAGATTTAAAAAGCAGGGCTGCTGTGGAAGGCTTAGAAACGCGGGGTCCAGGCGGCCGGACGAGGTCAGGTCACAGTGCAGCGTGTGCCGTAGGGGACAAACCAGCAGCAGGAGTCTGCTGGGTTTTTCTGGTGTACATTCATATGGCTTTCATTAGAGAAAAGCCAAGTGGCTCCTGTTTTCTCGCTGGGTTTTGCCGTGTCCCCGCTCACCCCATCCTCCAGCTCCCCCTCCCTGCCCTTTCCTTGCTGCAGGGCCGGTCCTGGCGGTTTGCAATGGGAGGGGAGCCGCTCCGCAGTGGTGCTCACGCAATCGCAACCTGCCTGTATAGAATAAATAATGATTGCATTGCAAAAAAAAAAAAAAAAAAAACCAAAAAAAGTAAAAACGCACTTATTCCCCATGCAAGGAACAGCTAGCGGAGCCGCATGCCTGGGACAGGGCTGCTTTGCAGCGCGTTACCTTCCTCGTGCCTCAGTTTCCCCACCGCGCTGTGGGTGAGGGCTGAGGGTCGCAGGCAGCGGTGGCCGAGCCGGTGCAGCCGGGAGGTCGCGGGCGCTCTCGGTGGGTGGTGGCGGGAGCGATGGCCGGCGAGCCGGGAATCATTTCCGCCGCCGCCCGGGCTGCGGGTTCCTGCGCAGCCCTTTGCTCCGGGCCGGCGGGGAGAAGCCGCTGGCCCGCCCGGGGCCCCCGTCCCGCGCACCTCGGCTCGCTGTCGGCCGAAGCCACTCCTCTGCCGGCGTGACATCAGGCCGAGGGAAAACTTGGTGACCGGCAAGGGGTCAAATTCCCGGCGCAGGTAGCGTCCGCTGGACTTCCGTGCAGAGCCGCGCCGGGGAGGAGCCCGCCCGCCCGGACACCCCCAAACCGGGGGACCCCCCCGAGCCCGCCATGAAGTCGGAGCAGGAGGAGAGCAAGCCGGGGACGTGCCGCTGCGAGCCCGGCTTCGCTCCGCGCCCGGCCTATTGTTCGGGTCTGCGGGGAGGGCGAGGGGCGGCCGGGGACGATGCTCGGGGCAGGGCGCCGTGCCCCGGCTGTGCCCACGCAGGTAAGGGGGTCCCCGGGGAGCGGGGGGGTGCAGCCCGGCGTGCATTTCTTGCCCTCGCTCACTTTGCGCTGCCGCAGCTCGCTTCCTCCTGGGAGGAACAAAACAACGCGAAGCTTGCCGGGGCCGCGCGGGAGGGCGGCTGCGGGTCGGCCCCCCACAACAAGGGTGAACCGAGGGGCTGGGGCTCCCCCGCGGCGCTGGGAGGGTGAACGGGTGGCTCCCCGCACCCCATAGTCCATTTTGTCTCCTGGAGAAGCCGGAGCACAGCAGGAGCTCGCTGAGGGCTCCGTGGCCGGTTCCGGGGGCCGCTGGGGAGGTCACAACCCCCCAGCCGGCTGGTTTTACACCCCCTGTGCTTTGGAAAGGGTTTGCAGCCTCCAGCTGCCTCGCAGACCCCTCTGCCCCCCTTCCCAACAGTGCGCACAGGGGGTTTATATCAGCTTTTCTCTCTTTACATCCACCCTGAGACACCCGCCAGTGTGTGGCCGGGGCAGCTGAGCGAGCAGGCTTCGTGTTACAGGGAATAATCCTTTTTTTTGGGGTGTGCCAGGACACAGGGGGTGACTTTGCAGGCAGGTGGTGTCTGCGCATCCTGCCTGAATGAGACGGGTGTAAGCGCTGCTGATGGTGCACGGTCGGGGTGTGCAACCTGGGGTCCCGTCCCAGGGCCGCGACCGTATGGATGCGCTGGTGATGAGCTGGTGCCTAACTTGGGAAATGCTCAAAAACGGTGTTTGTGAGGATTTACGCTTGTGGGGTGAAAGCTTCAACCCGAACTTGCCGAGGAGTGTCTGTACCTGTATCCAGGCATGCCAGCTCACTCGCAGCATCGCAGATATAGTGAGGGGTGAAATGTAAAGCTCCCTTCTTTGAAAGATGGGTGCGCGGGGCTAAAATGCACTTGGTGCTGCAGGAGACGCCGTCCGCAGGGGTGCAGCAGCAGCGGGACTCGGCCGGAGGTGTGACAGACAAATGACAGAATTACAGGTCCCCGCGTTGTGCCCACGAGGAGCCGACGCTGCTGGTTTGGTTTGGAGCTGCCGTGAATCTCTGGTGATGTCCGGGTGTCTGTGGGAGAGCTTGGACGCGTTGGTTTTGCACGGGCGGTGATGGTAACTGGGTCTTTTTGCAAATCCAAGTGTATTTCGAGCTGATCGAATGCTTTCTTGAGTGCGGCCCTGCTGTCGCACTGCCCTGTGCCCGCCAATTCGTGATTTTCCTCCAAATTACTCCTTGCAAAGCCGTGCGGAGAGCAGCAAACGGCACATTGCGCGGGCTGTTTGGGAGGAGTGTTTGGTTGAACTTTCTGCGGGAGGCTTGGGTCCCAAGCTGGAGAGCCGCTGAATGATCAAAGGTGATGAGATGCTCTTTAAAATACTAGTTGGGCTCATCTTTAGGGCTTGAATCATTGTTGTTTTTTTTTCTAATAATGTACTTTATCCTATGACCCTTCTGTTTTCCATCCCAGGACGGAGATGTAGGTATGTGTGTATTTATATGCGTGTATATATATGTATATATTTATATATAATGGGCCAAAGCTCTGCAGGAGAGGGGAGGGACCAGGGTTTGCTCTGTGCTCTCGATGGGTGAGAGTCTCTTAGATGATGCTACAAGCACAGAGATTTTGCATTGTCCCATTTTCCCCCTTTTTTTCCCCATTTACATCTCTCTGCAGGCCCTGTAAACTCACCCTTTGGGGCAATCAACC
The DNA here is from genome assembly GCA_013399365.1 of Pampusana beccarii. Taxonomy (NCBI): domain Eukaryota; kingdom Metazoa; phylum Chordata; class Aves; order Columbiformes; family Columbidae; genus Pampusana; species Pampusana beccarii. The sequence goes on from VWYH01011236.1 coordinate 1,063,453, forward strand.
GCTGATTTTAAGCCTTTTCTCTCCCCTCCGTTGTCGATGCATCACTGCTGCAACCCAAGACACACTTGAGTTTTCTTGCTGATGTCCTGCTTAAAAAAAACCCCTTGACTTGTGCCCAGTAAAGCAAAAACCACCATACCGGTAAACCTGCAAAAGCGGCACAAAATGCAGCTTTCGCTTCAGATACAGATTTCACCACCAAAAACCTTGTCGTTTATACCGCATTCATTTTTAATGGGTACCCTCCAAAGACAGAAACGCGTGTACAGCAGTCGTGTCAGCAGAGTTACATGGGGAAAAAAGGCTTTTAAATAGATGTTTTTTTAAATGGATGCCAGCTCTGCTGCTATGTTACTGGTGAATCCGCACCCGAGAGGAGCCCAAGATGGGATTTCCAGGGGCAGGAGTGGAAATTTCAACCCCAAATGCTGTCTGGAGGTGTCCACGATTTAAAAAAAAGCAAAAAAAAATATCTTAATCGTGCCGTCTGTTACCACTAATCAGTTCTCAAAGCATAAAGGATGCAGAATCCGACAGTGTCATGGAAGTTTAATGCTATCAAGCGAAATATAATTAACAGGCAATTATTTCGGCGTGAATGGTAGTTTTTGTCAATTAGTCTGGGAAATGTTTAAACTGCGTTAATTCCGTCGCTGCCCACTTGCGGCACATTTGGAAGGGGCTGGAATGAGCTGGCGTGTGATGGGGATTGTTAATATGGGGTGACGCTTCCTTCCCCCCGAGGGGTCAGGAATTACAGTGCACAGACAACCCCCCCCCCCCCAAAAAAAAACCAACATTAAAAAGACAAGGAAAAAAATAAAAAGGGGCAAAAGCGATGTAGAAGCTTTTTGCATCGGCATTATCGCATTTGGGAGGTGATTGCTAATAGCAAATTTAACTTTGCCCCCCAATATGGGAGCGCTTGTAAGGCTGAACTGCAGAAATGTATTTTAAAATAACGCTGTTCTGTGGGCTGTATTTTTGCGTCGTGTTTTGGGTGCCTCGGTCCCTGTTGGAGAGGACTGGTGTTCACTTCACACCATGTACGGCTCATTCGCAGCCCCGGCCTCGCAGGTCCGTGGATGGAAATGCCCGTTGAGCCATCTGTACGCCCAAGAAATAGAGTCTGAAATTACGTTTCTGAATAATTGACCCTATTTTCCTGGTTATTGGAACTCTTCTGGAAGAATTGCCAAGAGCTGCCTGCAAATAGCACTTTTCGCATCGTTTAGTTAGGTGCTTAAACTTGGCATAGCAGCAGGGATTTTTTTTCTTCCCCCCCTCCTTGTTTTAAAACAAAGTTAAAATTTTCCTTTCGATCCAAGCCGTTCTCTTAGTGCAATTTATGCAAATAAAATGGATTTTGTCCATAGGACCCTCTCAGGCTGAAGATGCTGGTTAAGATGGGATGGAAACTTGCAGGAGAGGGATAGTGGGTGCTGGAGGGGGGACCCGCTTCGGGGAGGGGATAATTGTGTTTCCAGCTGATGGGCTGGAAATCCTATATGGAAAGAAGGGTAATTACAGGTATAAGGCAGCGTGTGGGATCCCAGCTTTGGTCCAGCTCCAGATTGACAGCATGTCTTCTGCCGTTTGAGCCTAGCAAGAGGTTTTTCTCCTCGATCTTGGGCTGCACGGATTGCGCTTTGCAATTTATATATTTGTCTCTATACAGAAAGAAAATGAATTGTGCTTTGCAATATATATATTGCAGAATAGATGTATGTTGCAAAAATAAATATATATTGCAAAGCGCAGTCCTTTTTGTGTGTATATATATATATATCCTGAATTGTATTTATATAAAAACCGAGAATCTTGGGTATCTCAGTGATCCTGGGTTCAATAATACCATTGCAGCCAGTGGTGTGGGGAGCGTGGTGCTGCACCCTCCTTTCCGTATTGCACCTATAGCTGCCTATAGATCTTGGATTTTAACTTTTCAGTGGTAGCAGGAGCCGAGTACTAAGCCGGGGATTAAATTGCCTTGCTGCGTGCTTCAGAGAAGGAATGCTTTTGCGTTATTTTTACCATTTTCTAAGCGGGAACGGCGCCGTTTGGGAGAAGCCGCGTCGTGCAGAACTTTAGAGACAGGAGCTTTGCAAGAAACAGCTGCAAATCNATTGTGCTTTGCAATATATATATTGCAGAATAGATGTATGTTGCAAAAATAAATATATATTGCAAAGCGCAGTCCTTTTTGTGTGTATATATATATATATATCTTGAATTATATTTATATAAAAACTGAGAATTTCGGGTATCTCAGTGATCCTGGGTTCAATAATACAATTGCAGCCAGTGGTGTGGGGAGCGTGGTGCTGCACCCTCCTTTCCGTATTGCACCTATAGCTGCCTATAGATCTTGGATTTTAACTTTTCAGTGGTAGCAGGAGCCGAGTACTAAGCCGGGGATTAAATTGCCTTGCTGCGTGCTTCAGAGAAGGAATGCTTTTGCGTTATTTTTACCATTTTCTAAGCGGGAACGGCGCCGTTTGGGAGAAGCCGCGTCGTGCAGAACTTTAGAGACAGGAGCTTTGCAAGAAACAGCTGCAAATCTGCTTTTTGGACTCTTCTGGGATGTTTTGCTGCAGAAATTCCCCCCCAAGCTGCCCTTCCTTGGGCTCGTTTCCTGGAGGGGTCCCTGCCGAGCGGGGATTTTTTGGGGTTGTCACTGAAATGCTGTGATTTGCAGAAATCTGGCTGGATCCGTCACCTTTGTGCAAACTGTCCTGCCTGGATCCTCCCTCCTCTGCGGGTTAATGATTTGCCAGCGAACAGCCCGCGGTACCTCCCGGGCAAAGCAGCTTGCAATGCAAGGTGAAAATTAATTAATTTATCAGTGTGAAGAAAAATTAAAAATGAGCAATTAGTGGCAGCCAGTGGTGTTTTGTGGGGCTTTCTGTGGCCGGGGAAGGCGCTGGGCGGGTTTTGCACAGTAAATATTACACCGTGTACAAGTCCATCGCATCCCCTTCCCAGGTTCCCAAAGGTTGGAGGGGGAAAATTACATTTTTTCAGCCCCCGGGGAAGACGCCTTTGGCCTCGGCCGCCTTTGGGCTCTTGCTTTTTGCCCAGATTTCACGAAAGCCCTTTGAACTGCCCCGAAATCCCCAGCCCGGAGCTCCGCTGTTCCTCGTTAGTGACTTTATTGCTAAATAATTTACAGAATGGGGCCTTGCCAGTTTTCATACGGGAAGCATTTCAAGTATGCAAACCAGATTTTTATGCCTTCCTGGTGCAGCTGCCGGCGGGGCCGGGGGAGCTGCCACCGCTCCCCGTCCTGTCCGGTGTCACCTCCCCTCGCAAACGGGGACAGGACACGTGCCGAGGGACCTTACCAAAAATAAGGGGAAAAAACCCCCAAAATAAGGGGAAAAAACCCCAATATTTGATGGCCAGCCACTGTCCCCCAGGTGGTGATGACAAGGAAAGGACCCAACCCCAGTAGCCTGAAGATGGGGCATTTATTTTCCATTTCTATTTTATTTTTTCCAGCAACTATAACGTGCGTGCTGAGGGGTTTGGGTTTTTATCTCCCCGTGTTCAGGGGCACGATGCAAACCCGAAAAATCCACCAGCCCTTTTGGATGAGTAATGGATCTTCTCCACGCGTTCTCAAAGATTACGAAAAGCAAAATGAAGCTGTTTGCATGCCGGCACAAGTCATTTTGGGTCACCATATCTGGCTAATATAGAGGATTTTGGCGGAGGTGCACGGCCAAAAAGTGGTTTTGCAGGAAGAGGGTAGCGAGGGATGACGAGGGCGATGGGCGCGATGTGGAAACAGCAGAAAAGCACTTTAATTACGCTAAGAAGCCGTAAGAAACGTGGCTGGAGCTTCCACAGAGGGGACCGGGCTGGGATGGAGCTGCTTTGGGGGGGCACAGCGGTCGCTGGGCATAAATCTGCAAAATTAGAGATTCAGCTCTGCCGGGAAAAGCGCCGTCTTCCACTTTCTGGTCTTGGAATGGTGTTTGTTGAATTTTGTGGGGTATTTCCCTGGCCACGTGGATGGCTGGAGGCAGAGCTGGGGTGTCTCTTGGGGCTCACTAGTAATATTTTATAATGCAAAAACTAGAAACCGGTACCCATTGGACGTCCCTCCTCCCTACCCAGTGCTTCCCCATCCCTTCCTCCTCCTCCTCCTCTTCCTCCTCCGTTCCCAGCGTGTTGCCAGCAGCGCTGCAGATGTGGGGCTGTGCAGAAGTGGGGTTTTTTTTGCAAGATCCGGGGTGGGGGGGTCACCCCGGCAGCGTTTCCGCGGGGCGTGAGTTTGCGGCGGGGGCCGTAACCGGGAGCCGTCGGTCGCTGACTTCCTCGCATTGTGTGTCCTCTTCCTCCAGCGCTGCTGCGGGAGGAGGTGACCCAGCTGCAGGAGGAGGTTCACCTGCTCCGGCAAATGAAGGAAATGCTGACGAAGGACCTGGAGGAGACGCACGGCAGCAAATCTCCGGAGGTGCTCTCGGCCACCGAGCTGAAGGTGCAGCTGGCGCAGAAGGAACACGAGCTGGCGCGGGCCAAGGAGGCTCTGCACGGTAAGCATTGCACCCTCCTCTTCTCACGCGTCTCTCCCCGGGACACTGAAGCTTCAAGAAGTGAATTAACGAGGAAAGGAAAAGCCGTTCCTTTGATTTGGATTATGCACCACGTGGTGATGTGGTTTGATTGCAAACTGCGCCCCAGCACCCCCTCGCTCTTCTTCCCCCCACGGTGCAAAACTGGGATGAACTGGGGTGCAGCAACGTGCTGGGAAATGGGGTGTGGGGAACATTTGCAGCTTTGCAAAGGAATTTCCCCACAGCTGGCTAGAGAGCAGAGCCAAGAGCAGCTGAAATGCAGCTGGAAACGTTTGCAAGGAGGGGGTGGGTTGGATTTGAGCCCCTTGGACTCTTTTAGGAGGGAAGCAGTGATTTTTTTAAAATTTTTTTTCGCGGCGAGTGCAATTTTCCTGATCCCACGTGGAGTTATCAGGAGCCCTGCAGACAGGATGAGTCTCCAGGTGATGTGCAGGGTCTCCTCCTGTATTTTTGCACCTTGATTTGGGTGTTTTCCCACAGAGGATGGGACTGGGCTCTCCCTCCCTCGCTGGCATCTGCACGGGGATCCTGCTGCGAGCCCCAGACCGGGGTGCAATGGGCAAAATTGCAGCTTTTCCTCCCCAAAACCGCACTGGCGATAAGTCGAGGCAGGACGGTTTGTTAGACAGAGCCAGGGGATGATCCTGAGCAGGGAAAAGCTCTCGTGTGTCAAACCCTGGCAGCGCCGCGGCTCTAAATATCATCTCAAATCCCCGACATACCGCGGGTAACTTCCACTTGTCAGCTCGTGTTTGCGGATTACGAAGTGAGGCCGTCAAAAGTTTTTCAGGCTCAGAGGTTGAGAACCCACCACATCTCCCCCCATCCGGGACGCTAAGATGCACAAGTTGGGATGAGTCTGTATTTAGGTGGGGGATTTTGGAAAAAAGAAGAGGAAAACTACCCCAGTTGACTTGCTTTTTATTTTATCGTGCTCCGATTTGCAAAAGCATCGCTATAAATTAGTAACAGCCAAAATACCTTCGAAATCTCACCCCCACCGCCGGTGCAGCCTCCGGCAGCAGGAAATGCTCTGGCTTTATAAAGCCGTAATTGGAGAAGAAAAACCTTAATTAGCGAATATTTGCTCTGTGCGGACAGGGAGGAGGAAATGCTGATAAATGCAAAATACAGAGAAGCAGAACTATTTTAAGACTATTTGCAAAAAAAAAAAAGTCATCTGAGAAGGTGCGGTGAGGTCATACCATGGAGGACAGTACAGGGAAAAAGTGAATTTGCCTTGAGAATTGTGAGTATTTAAAGGATAGAATGTTGGGGTTTTTTATGGGGCTTTTATTGGCTGCTCTATGAGCTGCTGGGCTTGGTTTCCCACGACTTCTCTGCAGATTGGATGGCCAGGAAGAGGGAATCTCAGCTTGCGCTTGGAAAGGCACGTAACGAGAAGGCTTTTATGAGCAATGCTCCTTCCCTCCCGTGCTATATTGGAAAGCTTTTGCATAATTCGGAAAAGTTTGCCGGGCCGGAGGCGCTGGGCAGCAGCGCAGGCTTAGCACGGCAGCGGATACGGAGACGGGTAATGTGGAAACAAGATCAGCAGCTGCAGAGGGGAAAAGAAAGATACTTTTTCCTCTCTGTGAAGAATTGTCCGTAGAGAAACATAGCCAAAAGGGGAGGAAAAATGGCAATAACTGTGCCTGGCGAGCGGTTCTGCCAGGAGAAATGTATTGGCTGGTAGAGACATTTGGGGAAATAATGGTTCTGTGTTAGAGAGCTGCGGGGTGAGGCAGTGCAAGGAGCTCGGGGAAACCTGGATGTGCTCTCCTGTAGCTCAGGGGTTTGTGTCGGTCACATCTCGCATCCCCAGGACCCTCTCACCGCCTCGCATCGCTGCAAAGTCCTCGCTCGAGGATGCCCCGGCAGCAGCATCGGCTGCAGCATCCCTGCACCTTGGGTCACACGTAATGTCATTAGCAGATAAATTATACTGAAATCTGTCGGCGTCGCTGGCTCTGAGCCTGGAAGCGCAAGGTGGCTGCTTCAGATACATATCGGCTCACCGGGCCTTAATGCAAAGGGAAGCGGTTTGCCGGCAGGATTTGCTTTTGAAGGTTCCAGCAGCTTTCACACACTTTGCACGGCCACACGGGTTTTATTTTGTGATGGTCTGGATGGAGGAGGGCGGGTTCATCATCCCTCCTCGGCAATGCGTTTCCAGCCCTTTCGGACAGTGTTTAGCACGAGGGTAAAGCCGGTGATAAGCCCATGCAGCATCTTCCCCATCCGTGCTCACAAGCCTTTGCTGCACACAGGATGCTCTGCAGGAGTAACCAAGCAGTTTCTGTATCCCGGGCAGCATGTGCTATATGCATCTTTATTGCTCCTTTTTCTGGGCTGGTTCCATCTCTTGCACTTCTTTTTTTTAATCAATTAACATCCAAATAAAATCCCGTGGTGCTACATCCTGTAATCCTCCCCTCTTTTTCTTGGACTTGAGATCGTGCTTACAAGCGTTAACACCGTTATAGTTTCCCTGTCCCTGGCTGGAAAAAGGCCTGGATGTGGTTTGGATCTCTGATGTGGAAATGTCGGACGGGAGAAGCTGCAGACAGCCTCATTACCGCTGCGTCCTGCTGTGCGCAGGGACCGTGCCGAGCGCCCGCGGGACCCCAGGAGCCTCTTGGCCAGGTGACATCTACGAGCATGTGGGCTGATGGCAGAAACCTCATTTTTGGGAAGGTTTATTTGATCTGCTGGAGCTTGCCCGAGGGGGATTATCACATGGAGAGCAAGACTGGTTTTTGCTTCTTTTTCGAGTGCCGAGGTGCAGACCCCGGGCCGCCTTTCCCTGGGGCTTGGGAAGGTGTGAAGCGACTTCACGTCTGCTCCACAGCAGTTGTAGCCTGGTGTTCTCCCTCTCAACCCCATGTCTCCGAGCTGTGATCTCCCACGGATGGAGTTCAGGGTGGAACAAGCCTCCTGCAGAATCCTCAGCACCCCCAGCTGCTGCAGGGAGCGGGTGGGTGGCAAAGGGGTGGGTGGATGGATGTCCCAGCAGATAGATGTCTCAGCAGATGGGTGTCCCAAAAAATGGATGACCTGGTGGGTAGATGTCCCAACAGATGGGTGTCCCAGCAGATGGGTCTTCCAGTGGTTAGACGTCCCGGTAGATGGGTCTTCTAGTGGATAGATGTCCCAGTAGATGGGTCTCCCAATGGATAGATGTCCTGGCAGATGGGTCTCCCAGTGGATAGATGTCCCAGCAGATGGGTCTCCCAGTGGGTAGATGTCCTGGTAGATGGGTCTCCCAGTGGATAGATATCCCAGCAGATGGGTCTTCTAGTGGATAGATGTCCCAGTAGATGGGTCTCCCAATGGATAGATGTCCTGGCAGATGGGTCTCCCAGTGGATAGATGTCCCAGCAGATGGGTCTCCCAGTGGGTAGATGTCCTGGTAGATGGGTCTCCCAGTGGATAGATATCCCAGCAGATGGGTCTTCTAGTGGATAGATGTCCCAGTAGATGGGTCTCCCAATGGATAGATGTCCTGGCAGATGGGTCTCCCAGTGGATAGATGTCCCAGTAGATGTATCTCCCAGTGGATAGATGTCCTGGTAGATGGGTCTCCCAGTGGGTAGATGTCCCAGTAGATGGGTCTTCTAGTGGATAGACGTCCTGGTAGATGGGTCTCCCAGTGGATAGGTGTCCTGGTAGATGGGTCTCCCAGTGGATAGATGTCCCAGCAGATGGGTCTTCTAGTGGATAGATATCCCAGCAGATGGATCTTCTAGTGGATAGATGTCCTGGTAGATGGGTCTCCCAGTGGATAGATGTCCCAGTAGATGTATCTCCCAGTGGATAGATATCCCAGCAGATGGGTCTCCCAGCCATGGACCCATCCGAGGAAGCTCTCTCCACCAAAAGGACCTGGTGCTCTGTTCAGAAACCCCACTGTGCTCCTTTGAAGACCCACCTTGAACTCTCAGCAGAAGTCGTTGCCCACCGTGCCATGACCACGGCAGGTCTGGTTTGGAAAGCCCTTGGCCTCCTAGCAGGGTGTTTCCGGGTGAATTCCCCTGGAGGCAAAGGCCTCACCTCATTTTTTTCCTGAAACTTGACATCTCACCCAAATTTCCTGCCCGCGCTGAACCTCCGCACGCCCAGGAGCGAGTGCTGGCTCTGCCCAACACCACGCAACATTGACGTCTTCAACGGCAAGATCTTCTCGGCCAACGGTGACGGCTGCACGTGACTATTTAATTACGAAGCAAGGAGCGGTGCTGCAATTCCTGCACAGAGCTGACCGATTTTTATGGGTTAGTCATGGTGACAACATCGAATTTCGTGGTTGGAATGGAGAAACAGGAGAAATTAAGTGGATGTTAATGGGACAAGATGGGTTTAAGCGTTCTTCTGGCACAGGACATCACTGAGGCTTGAGTGCTGACCCCCAAGAATGCCTTTACCCATGTTAGAAAATCAGTGAATGATTCAGTAAGTGGTAAAGTCAGCTCTGATTCCTTTCCTGGCGTGTTTCTATGGCCTGAAAATAGTAGTTTTTCATCTAATATCACATCAAGGTAGCCAAACTGATTATCTCTATGCCCTCCAAGCAAACCTGGGCTGAATGGTGCAACCACCACATCATTTTCCTTTAGTGTGATATTTTTAATTTCAAAAGGGGGATGTTACTTACAACGGCCCCCGTTTTAGAGGGGGGGAAATGCCTGTTTTTAACGTGCAGTAGCAAATTCCCTTGGGTTTATGAACAGGGTCTTGGGTTTATGAACAGGCCGGAGGTTTAGCCAGAGCACATTGGGCTGTGGGAGTTTATTTCGGTACCCGGAGGGATTGGGACACACAAACCTGGCCCTGGCCCATCAGGTTAAAGAAAAAAACCCATTTCACCTCCTGGAATGGCCTATGAAAACGCGCTTTATTCCTCCTTGGCTGCCCTTGCCGTCATGCCATGGATTGCAATGGCTCGTTTGCCCTGACCGAGTAATTAGCAGGGCTGTTTGCTGAGGATGTTATTAAGCCGCGGCGCGTGGTCCAGGAGCTCTGGCAGCCCCAACTGCTCGCTTCTGCCTTAACTTTTTTATTTTTCTTCTGCCTCTTTCAATTAATTTGCTATTAATTGGGTTTGGAACGAAGTTCTCAAATGACTGATAAATCTTCTTTAAGCTTAGGAGCTAATCAGTTTTGGAGGAGGGAGAGCGGCGGTAATAGAGGGGGAAAAGAAGTACGTTAATTTTAGCAAATCTCTCAATTATGAACTGAAACAAATGGTAAATTGTCCTATTAGGTTAATAGGAAAAAAAGTGCTTTTGCAATAGCCCAAGTCCATCATCTTCTTGCAGTACTGGTTGGTGTGAATAATGGTAAATATTGGTAAACCTCGGGAGATGCTATGTACTTTCTGAGTTTTTTATATTTTTTTTTGGCAAGCAATGAAGTGTTTTCCCTAAATCTTTAAGGACCCTGAATGCTGCCACTAATTAAAGCCAGTTGTATGCTACGGGGACCCGCTATTAATTAATTAAATTAATTAGTAGCCTTTTGTCACCTGCAGCATCAGAGAGTGCAAATGCGCCTTAAACTTTTGGAAAAGTTTAAACTAAAAATATATATTTGTATGTCGCAAAGCATTCAAGAGCTTGAAAATAGAGGTATTTTCAGCAATGCCTTGTCCTATGGGGATGGGGCTGAGCCCGTATCACTTATATAATTTTGTGAAATGTGAAATAAATAACTGGGCAGAGGGAACGTGGTTGTTAAATACACGCAGACGACAGGAAAGCACTTTTTAAAAACACTTAGATGTGGTCCAGTTGTGCTTATTTTTAGAGGGTTTCTGTAGTCATTTCCCAAACTGGAAAAAAAATAAGGAAAGTCCCGGTGTTGGAAGGGGCTGAGTTGTCCCAGGAGGAGTCACATTCATTGAAGCGGGAAAGGAAAAATCACAAGTGCTCCTTATCACGGGACTGGGTGAATTGTTGGAGCATTTCTTCCTTGGTTCGTTGGGGATTTTTTCCTGGGTTTTGCTTCACCTCTGATGCCTGATGGCAGAGTAGTTGGTTTTGAACAGATAAAAATTTCCATTGTCCCAGTGCCCTCTTTTTCCACTGTTCGGTGTCTTGATTTAGTTTTTTTTCCCCGTTTTTCTATGCTAATCTGCAACCTCCTTCCTTACCGGCTCCATCCCAAGCACTCGTTCTATTACGCATCTTCACGTACAGTAATACTTGTGCACAGAAATAACTTCCTACCTGAGTAGGATTTATTTTTTTAATGTAGAGGAATGACTTGCAGGGTTCGACTGCTTGGAACTCATAGAACTGGGGGGGCAGAGTGTTTCATACCATCCCGTTCCCTCGAGAGAAAAACGTGCAAAGTCTATAACGAGAAGCAATATTTGTATTTTGATTCCTAAATCGGGGATTATTTTGGTGGGGTGTATCTGGGGCAGGGCGTTTCTGCAGCACTGCTGGGGACCAGGCTCCGAGCGCTTGATGTGCAGAAATTAGTGAGTATTTCTGTAGTTCTCCCTCATTTTACTGGACTCCCAGCAAGTTGTCCGTGTGTCGGCGCTCAGCGAGCATCCCTCCCTGTGAAGGGAAACGTGAAGGTCTTGGTTTCATCTTGGGGCTGGTGAAATGACCCCATTGCATCCCATGGTGCTCCCACCCTGTCCCCTCGTCACCCCACAGCATCACTGAGCTGGACAGGGGACACACGGAGAGCCACGTCCTGGGCTCATGGGAACGCTGCAGGAAAACCCACTGTGGTTTATTTAACCTGGAAAAGGGAGCAGCAAGTATCTCTGTGGCTTTCCTGAGGTTTTGCTCTCAAATCTCCTTTTTCAAGATGATTTGGAGCCGTGGCAGCGATGGGATGGGCTGCTGGCTGCACAGTGGGGGTGAATTGGGCGCCCGCTCCCCGCGCAACCCCTGGGGTTGTAATTTTGCTGCTTTTTCCTTGAAAAATAGAAGCGGTGGAGGCAAGGGGCCTGCCGTGCCCCCGTGCTCAAGCTGTTGTTTCTCCCGCAGCCATGAAAGCTGACCGCAAGCGTTTGAAGGGCGAGAAGACAGACCTGGTGAGCCAGATGCAGCAGCTGTACGCCACGCTGGAGAGCCGCGAGGAGCAGCTCCGCGACTTCATCAGGAACTACGAGCAGCACAGGAAAGTGAGTGTGAGAGCCCAGCACCGGGCGAGGGGCCGGCAGTGGCGTGGGGGTGAGACCTGGTTTGCAATGGGATAAAACCACCCGAAGCTCCAGCTGGCCTCTTGCAACTGGGAGATGCTCGCCAGATGCAAGGGCTGAACTGCAGCAGGTAAAGGGTAAATAAATCACGGAATCGTTTTGGTTGGAAAAGACCCTCAAGATGATGGAGTCCAACCGTTCCCCACCCCTGGCACTGCCCCATATCCTGAGAACCTCATCTCCGTCTGTCCAACCCCTCCAGGGATGGTGACTCCAGCACTGCCCTGGGCAGCCTGTTCCAATGCCCCACAGCCCTTTGGGGAAGAAATTGTTCCTAAATCCAACCTCAACCTCCCCTGGTGCAACTTGAGGCCGTTTCCTCTGCTCCTGGCGCTTGTTCCTGGGGAGCAGAGCCCGACCCCCCTGGCTCCAAGCTCCTTTCAGGCAGTTCAGAGATCAGAAGGTCTCCCCTCAGCTCCTGTTCTCCAGCTGAACCCCCCAGCTCCCTCAGCTTCTCCTCTTGTCTCCCGGCAGGAGAGCGAGGATGCGGTGAAAGCCTTGGCCAAGGAGAAGGACCTTCTGGAGCGGGAGAAGTGGGAGCTGCGGCGACAAGCCAAGGAGGCAACGGACCACGCCAGCGCCCTGCGCTCCCAGCTCGACCTGAAAGACAACCGCATGAAGGAGCTGGAGGCCGAGCTGGCCATGGTGAGCTCGGGAATGCCGCAGGCGCTCGGCTCAGCGGCTCGAGGGCTTGAAACACGGAATCAGTGTGGCTGGGGTTGGCAGGGACCTCTGGACATCATCCAGTTCAACCCCCTGGGTCAGCAGAGCAGGTCACACAGGATCCCAGGCGGGTTTGAATGTTTCCAGAGGAGACTCCACACCCACACTGGGCAGCCTGGGCCAGGCTGGGGCACCTCAAAGTACAGAAGTTTCTCCTCATGTTCAGATGGACCCTCCTGTGTTTCAGTCTGTGCCTGTTGCCTCTCACCCTGGCGTTGGGCACCACTGAACAGAGTCTGGTCCATCCTCTCATTTATAGCATAAATAAGATCCCTCTCAGCTTCTCTTCTCCAGCTGAACAGCTCCAGCTCTCTCAGTCTCTCCTCATCACAAAGATGCTCCAGACCCCTCAGCATCGTTGCAGCTCTCGCTGGACTCCCTCCAGTAATTCCTTGTCCTCCTCAAACTGGGGAGCACAGAACTGGACACATTAAACACCCCAAAGAGTTCTGCATCCAAGTGTTTGCTGCAGTTCTTGCATTATTGCAATTTTGGCAGAAAAAAATCCTTCTGTAAAAAGGAGCTGGATATTCTCAGTGCAGCAAGCAACGCAATTTGGGTATTTTCATGCAAAGGGGAGGGTGGGTTTGGTGCAGCGTTGCTGCCAGTTCTGCTGCTCCGTGAGGTGTTCGTGTGTTTTTTATCCCCCCATCACCACCTCGCTGTCCTTTTCTAGGCCAAGCAGTCCCTCGCCACGCTGACCAAGGACGTCCCCAAGCGTCACTCCTTGGCCATGCCGGGCGAGACGGTGCTGAACGGCAACCAGGAGTGGGTGATGCAGGCCGACCTCCCGCTGACGGCCGCCATCCGGCAGAGCCAGCAGACCCTCTACCACTCCCACCCCCAGCACTCGGCGGACCGGCAAGGTGAGTTCCCCCCATACCCATTCTATATATTATTTAAAAAAAAAAAAAAAAAAAAGGCAAAACACCCCAAAAATAGGTCAGATGGTAACTCCCCTGTTTCCCCCCGTTGCTTTCCAGCCGTCAGAGTGAGCCCCTGCCATTCCCGGCAGCCGTCCATCATTTCCGACGCCTCGGCGGCCGAGGGCGACCGGTCGTCCACGCCGAGCGACATCAACTCGCCCCGGCATCGAACGCACTCGCTCTGCAACGTAAGGCGCTGGGAGATGGGGGGTTTGCTTTGGTGGGGGGGTTTGTGTTGGTGGGGGGCTTCTTTCCCTGCTGCGTGGTGGGGGAACAGACTCGGGATGCTGCGGGTCCTTGCCTTCCAAATATGATGGGTTTGGGTTGGAGGTTTGCTGACCTGGAGGTCTCCTTTCCTGGGGTTTATCCTAGCCTTGCAGGTTTGTGGTTGCCAGGATCAGCTGCTTTTTGTTGGGGATTGGGGATTTCTGGGCTGTGTTGGGGCTGTTTCAGTTGGATCTGTCTCGTTCTGCCGCAGGGGGACAGTCCTGGACCGGTACAGAAGAACTTGCACAACCCAATTGTACAGGTAGGGCACAAAACCCCATTTAAATCCCACTTGTGAAACCCGTTTCTGTGCTAGTGAGTGATTTGGGGCGGCTCAGAGGCACCAATTTGGGTTTAAAAAAAGAAAAGAGCAGGAGACATCATGAGTTCTGAGTCTGAGATGTCTCAGATTTCTGTGATTTACCCCAAAATCCAGGTAATGCTGTAGGTGGTTGCTGTGCTCAGGGCCTGTTGTGGTCTTGATTTTTACAAGGCACGGCCTAGATCAGATTATTCTCCTGTATTTGACCCTAAAACGGAGGGGTAGTTTTGCAAGCTACGGACAGACCCTTTGTCTGACCATCCTTACTTATCTGGAGCTGAAATCCTGAGCTGGTTGAATTAAACCAAAATGCCTCAATTCTATTTTGGACCTGGACCTAAATATTTTTTGGGACCTGGATTCTGTGGTCGCTCATCCCCGGTGTGGGGCTGGTGGGGGTGAATGCAAAACTCAGTGTCCAACCTCATGTCCTCTCCCCCCGCAGTCTCTAGAGGACCTGGAAGACCAAAAACGGAAAAAGAAGAAAGAGAAGATGGGCTTCGGCTCCATCTCCAGGGTGTTCGCCCGGGGCAAGCAGCGCAAATCCCTGGACCCCGGCCTCTTCGACGGTACGGCCCCCGACTACTACATCGAGGAGGATGCGGACTGGTGACCCCCCCGCGCCGGGCGAGCGCTGGAGCCTCGTCCCAGCGCCGCGGTGGCCGATGTACATAATCCCACCCATCCCCGCCTGTGGACGTGTTACCTGTCGTCTTGGGAGCGATGCAGCTGTGTCGTAACTTCAGTTTTTTNACTTGAAACTTGAAGGACTGCTGTGTCTCTGTAAATACCAGAAATATTGTGCACTTTGTGCTTGTGACGTCTCTTGTCCGAAACCCGCTGTTTTCCGGAGCCCAGCCCACGCGGGATGTCCTGCTCGGGGACGAAGGACCTGCCCAGCTGAGGGACCTTAGAGAGAAAACACAACACACACACACACACAAAAGAAAATCAATCTCATTTGCTGTGACGTCTTCCTGGCCGAACCCCGCGGAGGCGACACGGGCTGGTTGTAACGCCCGCCGGTCTGGAAATTTAAGTGTTTTAACCTTCCTTTTTCTTTTTTTTTCTTTTTTT